>PVJD01001153.1:0-299165 GCA_004026545.1 Mormoops blainvillei
AAAAAAAAAAAAAAAAAAAAAAAAAAAAAGGTGCTTAAGTTGTTCAAAAGCCAGAATGTAAATATATAAAGTCAAAAGTTCTCTTTCTTAGCTTTACCACCCTGCTTCCAAGAGGTAAAAACTATTCTTAGAATTTTGGTATCCTTTTAGAATCGGGGTTTTTTTTTCCCTGTATGTGCATTGATAAGCACATACAGGAACAGATACTGAGCAGTGTAAGTAAGCCTTAAAGTCTTAAAAAACAGAGCTTTGAGTGATGAGGAACTGTAAGTGTCCATACTTCCATGCATGATTCTAACATAACACGATGAGATGCTAGAGCCACATGGCTATAATCTGGTCTGTTCCCACCATGCAATAGCAATGAGAGTCCTTCAGTGAGTGAAAACCAGGTAGTGAGTATGAAACACACATCTTTATCTAATGAGGGAGTAAGTGTTATGGTTAAGGCAATCCTGGAGTTTACCACCTACATGCGATACTTTTGAAAAGAGCACTGTTAGTAATTATACCCTGACAATAGGTCTGTGACTATCCCAGGTAAATGTAAGTAGTTACTAAAGACTATTTAAATATTTAAGCACTGTATACACTTAAGGTTAAATAAGTAAGGGTCAAAAGGAAGGATTACCCAAATATTTTGGACAGGAGCGCTAGCCAGCATTTTTTTCCCAAATTACTTTAACTATTAAAAAAAAAGTTCGTCAAGAAGTTAAGAGTCTTATGGGGAGAAAAAAACTTCTCTCTAGTTAAATAAGTTGGGGAAACAGTGTATACTAAGGTCGCCTTTGAAATGCACAAAATGCCTTAATAATATTAAAGGTTTTGAGCATCAGTGCAGTGAGGGAACATTTTAACTTCATTTACTCATTTCCCCCAGAGGACCCCTGAATGGATTTTTGAAGAAGGTCAGTGAAAATTACGGACTAACAAATGGACTTAGGTTTTTGCTGTTCCTCTGGAATGGATTCACAGTTGTCTGGTGCACATAGGGGAGGGCACGACGGGCAGTCAGGCAAAGCGAGGCAAAGCGGCGATTGTGAACCCCAGCTCTAGGGTCACACTGTCTGGGTCAGAAGCTTGGCTCTCCCACCGAGTGCCCGTGTCCCTGTGGCAAATTACCTAATCTCTCTGTGTCTCAGTTTCCTCAGTACAAATGGGGATACCTAAGGTTTTTATAAAGATTAAAATAATCCATATGTAGTGCTTATGGATTAGAATAGTGCCAGATATAAAATAATTCGGTTGGTTTCTATAAACTATTATTATTATCATTAATATTGCTATCATTATTGAGGTTGATATTGTTGAAGTCCTGATGCTTTGGGATGACTCAGTCTTGTGATCATGTTTTGTGAAGTAGCAGTGAGGGGAGACAAGAGTACATTAACCCAATGACGTGAATCATTCAACAAAAGTTCTGTTGAGTATATATCAGATACTGTGGTTTCAAAGATAAATAACACTATCCCTTGTCTCCAGGCGCTGTGTAGCACGGGCTGGAGGCTGAGGAAAGGAGGCAAATGAGCACATAGCTAGGCAGAATGCAAAGTGCAATGGTGGCAAAAAGAAGGAACATTCATCGTGCTACATGGAGTGACAGAGGGAGGCACGGTTTGAGGGAGGTTTCACAAAAGGAGATTGTCCCAAGAGATGAACCTTGAAGGAAAAAAAAAATTCTGACTCACAGAAACAAATATGGTTGCATTCCAGAGCTGACCTACAGAATTCCTACTGGCTGGTCAGAGACTAAAAATTCTGCTCAGCGGTGCATCCGTATGTCAGACACCCAAGGATGCATGTGGGGGGTCTATGGATTTTAGAAAAAGTGTAAACACAACTACGTATAAGGTAGTCAAGGCCCAGAAAAATTCATTACAAAGGTACTTCCTTTTCACTAGGGCATTCAGACAGAGCAGGTATTCCGGTAGCGCTCTTTGCAACATGGGCCATCTGCATCGGAAGGGCCTGGAGGTGTCTTAAAAATACAGGTGGCCAGCCGTGCTGAATGGGAATCCCCAGGACGACAGTTTAAGAAGCTGCACTTGCAAGAAGCACCCTGTGCAATTCGGTTAGAGGACTCCAGCCCTGAGGTGTCCTCCTTGAAGGCTATATTTTAAAATTTTAAAACAGTCTATGTTTTTTAGCAGACTTTGGTCACGGAGGCGTGCTGTGAGTAGACCAGGAACAGGTTTGATTCCTTCTGAAAATTCTTTCACTAAAAAGGTAGATGTGAGCTTCTGTACAGAATCCAGAGAAAATGCTTTTAGAATGTAGCTTATTATAGTAAAGCCTCTGAGAATTCTGATAATGTACCCAAGAGAATAATAAAGTCAGTCTCTTTTACATGACACTTTAATCAAAATTTAAACAGGGCCTCCCTCACTCTATCACTGGGCCTCAAATTAAAAAATATATCCTATAAGCATTTATATAAAACTGAATTTGGTGAACTGTCCTTTTTTTTCAAAATGAAATGAACCGTTCCTTAGTTATTAGGTTGGTGAGGATATGTTACGGTTTTCCTAAAGACTTTTCAATTAAGCTGTGGTTTATTTACGTATTTTCTTGAGGACATGAAGCCTCTTGCTGTTGATATAACCCAACTGAGATGCGAATGCAGAGGAAAAGCCACTAAACGAGCTCCACGATTTTCTATACTTTTCCACTCCCAGTTTTTTTATTCTGCCACAGGCCCTAACTTCTGATGAATATTTATATTCACGCAGTGTTTAGAAAACCAGTAACAGGTTTTAAAGTCCAGCACACTAAGATGCAGTTTAGTTACTGAACTGGCCCCTAAAACTGGCACCAGCACTCGACACACCCCCCTTCCACTCTCATCAGTGGCTCCTGATGAGAACAAGGACAACGAGACAGCTGACACCGTGTAGAAATCTATAGTTTACAAAACATCTTCACTAACACGAAAGTGTTCGTTCTGGTTTGGCCACCTTATTATTGTACAATACTTAACGCTGCGGGAGCCAGATGAGAGAACTGAGGCTCAGATATCAGTGACCTGTATAAGGGCATATAACCATTGGCAGAGCTAAGGTACATTGCTGCCCACATGACCGCTCTGTGAGAAAAGTGAAACTAGGACAGTGTTCATTGTTCATGAATTTTCAATCAAATGTCAAGATGCTGCTTAGCCAAGGGGCAGAATCCCACTTCTTAAAGTTTGTCTGCTCCCCAGGATAAGCAATTCCTTGAACCAAATAAAGAGGGATAACAGGTTTTACACATCACAGAATAGACACTGAAGAAGAGCTACAGGTCTCTCCTCCCCCTTTTCCTCCATCTCTGCCTGAAAGAGTCCTGCTCATCCTTTAAGGCTTGGCTTCAACACCACCTTTTCCAAGATGCTTTTCCAAATCCAATGGTGGAATGACCTCTCCAAATCCAAAGAAAACAAATCTCCCCCTTTAACATGTTCTTTTGCCTTGTGGGAGAGTTACATTCCTATCTTATCTTATTTGATTATGATTGTTGACAACTAAGGTACCATGTCCATTTATCTCTGCATTCTTCAAAGTGTTTACCAGGTGTGCTCCAGCTAGCATGCACTGAACTAAAAACCCCAATTTTCTACTCTGCCTCCATGAAACCCATCCTTAATTGTTTACAGCAATTCACAAAGATAGAGCAGGGACTCCATATGCTAGAGCTTAACAAATGAACTTACTTCTACTCCATGAACGAAAACAGAGCCTTACATGTGGGATGTAAAATATGTTTTGTTTTAAAGGAATAGAATCTATATAAAAGACATGCCTTTTCTTTTTTTGTCTACTGCTATTCTCCCTGCCCTTTGCCAAAAAATACAGAATAACCAGCCACTTTTGTATGGAGAAGTGACCATATTTAGCTAACTCAATCACTAGAGCAAATGTTCTGGAATCATCCATGCAAATATCCCAAACCATCTGTTTGAATATTTTGGGAGCGGTAACCTCTTGGCCTCAGTTTGGGCATTTCTCAAATATGCATCTTGGCACAGCCTCCCAACATTCTTGTCAAAGCCTTTCCCCAATAACTGTATTAAAATATTAAGCTAGTCATGCGTTTTATAGCCATATCAACATCCTGGAGGCCAGATCCCGTTAAAGGTAAGCAAATGGTCACATGGGATCTGCTGGGTCTTAAAATAAATAGTCTCATACCAAGTATCAAGCTACAACGATGCTCTGAATTTCTAGAATAAAACCCTGGAAAAAAACCCCAGGGGGTTACAGGAGCATTGTTGCTCACCGCTGGGTACTTGCAAGGTGGCACTTCTCTGGCAAGTGGTTTTTATCCCTTTCTAACCTTCTGTCTTGGCTCCTAATGCTCAGGTATCCCCATTTTAATAAGATCAGGATATCTTGCAGAGATCGTAACCAGAACACCCCATTATTTGGCCTGCACAGTGTTATTCTGTTCTAAGAATTAATGGTCACTATTAGAAAGTTGGGAAATTGAACCTCAGAATCTGTGTTTCTGATTTTCTTTGAAACATCGTAAGATCTCCCATTCCCACATGGCAACAGCTGTCTTGAGGTAAATGATGGCAGCCCGTTAGCAGGAGACCACACTCTGCAGTTCACCGCAAGCCCTCCCTGGCCGTCTTCAAACATTTCTGTCCACTTCCCGGCTCTGTGGTTATTTCAGAGCCAATCTACAGAACTCCTGTTGGCTAGTTAGGAATTAGAAATTCTGCCCATCAGTGCACCCGTATGCCAGAAAGCAAAGGACATGAGTGACCCTTACAGACCTTAGAAATAATTTAAACATATATAATGTATTGCCAGTGAAACTCTATGGAGGATTTGCGGGGGGAAGTGGTAGGAAGGTTATAATAATGGTTTGTTTTTATAGCACTTGTTATTTAGTCACAGACTTAAGAAAGCTACACTTGGGCACCAAAGTCTGCCCCTTCTTCCTGTATGTGTTAACTGGGTCACAGAAAGGTGGTAAATTTGCTAAATTAATAAAGATCCTGCAAGAAAGTGGAGCTTGGCTTTTCCATACCAGTTTGGAGCTCTACCAAGTAAATAGGCTTATAGTAGACAAGCCTTTCCCTAGTCATTCATTTATTCACTCAACACATTTTTACTGAGCACCTACTGTGTGCCAAACAAAGCGCCTGCTCTCAAGAAGCACAGATTCTAGTAGAGGGAGATCTAAAACATAAATAAGCATGTAAAAAAAATGTAAGTAGTGACAGGGGCTAAGAGAAAAAAAAGGGGTATGTGTGTGAGTGTTTTCAGAAAAAGTAAGAGGGAATGGTGGGATTGAGGAAGGGAAGCTTTGCTGTTTTATCCAGGGTAGTGGGGGAAGGGCTTTCTGAAAAGAAGGCGGTTCAGCAGAGATGTGAAGGAATTAAGGGGGAGCCATCTTGGGTACAATCCTATCCATTCCCTCACAGTCCTTCCTAAATATCACCTCTTCCACAAAGCCTTTTATTGACTAATTCAGTCAGAAGTGTTCTATTCCATCTGTAACTGTTAGTGAAAACTGCTTTGTATCATATTTATTTGTTTCCATTTTCCCTGAAAGTAAAATCCCTGGGGCAGGTTATTTATTTTTTGCCATTATAAGTGTTCAACTAATCTTTATATGCTGGATTAAAAATAGTCACAGGTCCTTTTTCAGGTACAGAAAGACAGAGAGTAATATTTTTTATAAGATACAAGCAAAATAGGAGACTGTAAATAAATTATATTACTATTAATTATCGTATCTCAAATGCCCTTACCTAAGATATGAATATTCCAGTGTAATCCTTTGGAAAATGTTTATTCTAAATGAATCAATTTATAATTAAAGATAAGCATCAAAAAAAATCATCTCTTGATAATGTTTGGAATTGGTAGGAATTACTATATAATCCACCCTCTGAAGAGATAAGAAGATAATTCTGTTCCTAAAATAGATGTTGTTTTTGAAGATTACAAAGGGCATGTTTTATTTTACTTTTTTTATTTATTGATTTTAGAAAAAGAGGGAAAAGGGGAGGGAAGAGAGACACAGAGAGAGAGAAACATCGATTTGTTGATCCACTTATCCATGTGTTCATTGGTTGATTCTTGCATGTGCCCTGACCAGGGATTGAACCCACGGCCTTGGCATATTGGGATGATGCTACGATGCTCTAACCAACTGAGTCACCTAGCCAGGGCCAAAAAAAGGGGTATGTTTTAAAGGGCTAATTGATAAAAGCTGGAAATTTTAAAAAAGGCATAAATTCTACCCTTCTTTGCTAGTTAGTTAAGAAAAAGCTGAAGATTAAGTTGGGATATAATATAAAATCTTAAGTTTTATACATTGCCCTCATTGAAATTAGCTAATTTAAATTAAATTCAGTATTAAAAACAATAAAGTCCCCGAGAACTATAGAGACAAATAGTTTGTTAAAATAATTGTAATCCTTTGGTGTCGATGACATATACTTGATATATTAAACTCATTTTTCAGTTAAAGAAAATAACTAAAAAGGCCATTATAGTCGTTCTCTTGTAAGAACTGAAAAATGTTTCCCTAAATATATTAACTTGCTGTCTTGAAGATGGATTACCTCCCTAATGGTAGATATTTGGGTAAAATAAACTTTGGCAAATAAAGTAACGGATCAATTTTACGACTAGTTGCCAAATAACAACAAAATAAATCACTTCTCCAAACTGCTGTGGCAGTCCCCACCTTCTCGGAGCTCTGTCTTTTCATCTACTCACTCAGCACTCCAGAATTAAAGCCACCCTTCCACCTCTCACCATTTCTGTCACCAGGTCTATTTTTAGAGATGGAAGAAGTCATGAGGACCACAAAGGCCCAAAGGTTAATTCAAGGTCACAATGTGACCCCCATTAACTTCTCCTGGTCACTGGCTCCCTCTGTGAAAGCTGCTTTAGGTTGGGATTATCAAAATCACAAACAGTACTTCCTCCATTTAAAACAGGGCTGCCAAAACTTTTGGCAGGCAACACGTTTTGGTTGGACCCAGTAATGTTTTGTTTTGTTTTGTTTTTTAATTTAGGTAAAATTCATATAACATAACATTCACCACCGTAACCATTTTAAAAGTGCATATCCAATAATGTTTATTATATGCAAAATGTCATATATCACCACATCTAACTTCACAACATTGTCATCACCTCAAAAATAAGCCCTCATAATGCTATAATTTTTTTGGTAATTAATAAAAAACATGTAAAAGTTGGGAGCAGTCACATAAAAATTCACATTTCAGCTTTTCAAAAAAAAATGACCTGGCCATGCTTGAAGGGATGACGAGGGAGACATGGGGCCTCTCCAATATGCCATCTGGTAACGTGCCCACAGGGGCCAGAAAATTACCCAAGGCTTGAGTTAGCCACTCCCGCGCTACACGATCAGAGGCTCGAACCATTCTGAATCATCTTCAGAGAGCCCTGGGTGTGACTCCAGCAGTGACTCCATAGGCTAAGGCCCTCTGTTCCCCTGGCTGCCAACCAGGCTGAGCCAGATGGCTTCCCAGCTCTGATTCTCCAACAGGTCTCTGGGCTTTCACCAACTTCTTCACTCACCTTTCCCTCAAAATGCGTTGCATTTTCCACCCCAGGATCTTTGCTGAAATCACTCTCTACCCAAAAAGCCACCCTGCATCTACCTAAGCAACATCCTAAACTCTTGTCCTTTTGGTACCTCTGTCATGATTCACCTTTGTTGTTTACTTAGTGTCTCTTATTTTATTTTCCTGTGGTTATATAATAAATTTTTATTTTAAAAAAAGTTTGTCTTAAAAGGAAACTATATGAATGGAAACTGGTACCACTCTCCTAAATACATCATAATCATAAAAATCATCTAAAAATTTAATTGGTAACAATTGAATCAATGAGAAAAAAATTCCCAATTCCCAATAGCCAGGTATTGTTCCCTGCCAAACGCCATGACCCCACGTCTACCTGCGTGATACGAAAGGGGGTGAGTCAGCATGAGTAAGGCGGCAAAAGTCAAACAGCCCCAGAAACAGGCGTTCTCTGTGAATGAGCAAAGTACTCCAAAGCAACTGAAACGAGACCAATCTTCTCATTTGTGACTGAAGATGATTTAACACTAGGCCTGGGGCCTCCTAAGATCCTTTGTTGTACCGCCACCAGTAGTACACATCCTGTACCTTGGGAAACAACCGCATGTCCCTTTTCCAAAGCATCCTGCCAATGCCATCCACCTCAACAGTTTTACCTCGAATAACTCAGCCACAGACAGCCTTCCTGCACCTCTCTAACCCATGCGGTTTCCCCTGGCATGTATGTCCTTACGTGCATGTCTGATATGTCCTCTGGAATGAAAACTCCACAAGGACAGAGATGCATCCCCCACATTGCACGTCCTTCTCCGGTGCAGGCTCTACATTAGCCTACACCTGGTCGGATCCCTGGCGCCCACCTGTCCTGATATTCCCGGTGAGGAATTTTGAAGTGACCTTTAAAAATTCCAAACCAGTTCCTAAATGAACTGAAACATGTCCCATAAATAAAGTGAGTGATCGATATGGTAAAAGGCACAAGGATAAATATCTTCATCTCTTGGTTCTTTCTTACATGTTGGGGTATTAAATAGCAACGAATACAATAGCAACAATAACTACTATTGGGAGTCATTCTTGGTGTGCGGAGTAACAGCTACCCTATGTAAGGGAGCTTTTGTTTTAAAGGGAAGTAAGTGTGCCTAGCAGGTTGGGAAGGGGTGGGGGTGGACAAACGGGCTGAGCACTTTCTATAATAACTCCAAATGCCATTCATGCCTAGGTAGAACCAGTGCACACGATCAGGGTCAATTTGGTAAAGACATAGGACAAAGGTCTCCATAAGTAAGTAAGGGCAGTTTTAACTAGCATTGTTGTAAAATATTAGGAGGTAATTTATGATGGTCAATTTGTACTTTTAAGGTATCTAGACTAATTTTCTAAAAGACTGGAGGCCCTATAAGACCTAAACACACGGTGCACTGATGCTCGTTTTGTAGGGCTAGGAATATAATTTTATTGAATCAAATGATTAGAAAGGTTTGTGGTCATATCTTTGTTCCTAAGAGATATTACTCATATCTGTAGCGGTTCTTTCATATTAAGTTCTTGATAACAGAACCTCCAATTAAAACAATGTTTCTATGGATAAAGACAACCTACTTTATTGAAAATTTGTTCTTCATATGATTTCTAACGTTCTCATTGCTGCAAAAGGCAGAAGATACCTTAAAAAAGTAATACTGAATTTATCTCTAAAAAGAGAGACAATGTATTATAAAAAATACATGCTAAAGAAAAACATGAATCAAGTTTTTAGAATGTATGATTTGAGTCAGTTCCTAAAACTGAAAATTAAATTTACCGTTCTGAAGGAACATTTTCCCTCCTTGACCTCATCTCCTGTCAATGTCCCATTTATGCCATTCAGTCCACTCCTGCTTTGAAAAGGATGGTGAGGGAAGTTAGTGGATTTGTCAAAAAGAACAGTTGTTTTTTTCCTCCCATTTCCAACATCCATTTTTTTTTAAAGATTTTATTTATTTTTAGAGAGGGGGAAAGGAGGGAGAGAGGGAAACATCAATGTGTGGTTGCCTCTTGTGCGCCCCCTACTGGGGACCTAGCCTGCAACCCACGCAGGTGCTCTGACTGGGAATCAAACCGGCGACCCTTTGGTTCGCAGGTCGGCACTCAATCCACCGAGTCATAGTAACCAGGGCTCGGTATCCATCTTTAATGCTATTTGCTGATCTTAGAATGAAGGAAACAGATGCTACTGCTGTTGGACATGAAATGTTGTCTCATACACTATTTTTAAGCTGTCAGCTGTACATTAGTCTTTATATAGGCAACAAACAAATGCTTCTCTGTACCTTTATTTCCTTGAAACATACAAACACACAAAGGTCAGAACTCCACCCTCATTCCAGTGCAGAGAGCAGTCTATAGCAAATATTCCAAATGAATTCTGCCATATTTGCCCTGTTGATGAATAAAAATAAATGTTTTTTTCACTACATCCTACAGAATTAAATACCAATTTTTTCACTACATCCTACAGAATTAAATACCAATCATATGCCGTAATACCCCCAGCAAAATTTAGAAACCTTGTTTAAATAAATGTTTAGAGACTCTAGCTAACATCGAAGGAATTCAACTTTTGAATAGCAAATGTCCCACATAATTTTTTTTTCCATTAAGTTGGCATTATCACAAAATAGGGCAATCTGAGATACAGACACAAACACACACAAAAAAGGGAAGCTATAGAACTCTTGGATTAAGAGACCAGGTTCCAAACGTAGCCTTTAGTAATCTCTAAACTCTCCAAGGTTTTAATGGCGTCTAATAAAGTATCAAGGGGTCGCAAACTGGGTCATCTTTTCTCGAGCTGATTTACAGCTCATTGCATTCTGATGGAGGGCAAAGAACCCGAAACATTTTAACAGAAGATGCCTAGAACTCTGGCTGGAGGCTGGTGTTTAGTCAGTAGAGGTCTTAGTAACAGCTATTCCTTTGCCTCTGGGCTCCATGCAAACTGGTGGCCCAGGCCTAGAAAGGCCAGCACGTTGGGTCCTTCTGGGCTTGGAGGCAAGATGTCCTTTTCAGGCACAACGGAGATCAGTTTGATCAGCAGCTTGCCTTTATCACCAGTTACGTGACTGAACTTCAGGGAATGTGTGTTTGTGGTTAAAGTGGGTTGAGGCCTTCAATTCGCTGTCAAAGTCTGATAAAGTCCATTTCTTATCTTCTAGGTATAAACTAACAAATGAAAGCTGGAATTTTAGTTGCTAAAAGTCTTAAATTGGGTTTAAAGGCCTCCTTTACTCAGCCTAAAGAGTTTTACGTTTGGTTTTGCCCACTTTTTTGCGTGTGTCTCCAAATCAGGTATAGCTTTCCCTTTTCTAATTTTACTCCTAAAAATTGCTTTTTATTTTAAACTAGACAATAGTAATAAGCTTCTTTGGGATGATTCATGCCCCAGTGGCTGGAACCCAGGAAGAGCTCCACAGATGTATAATTCCAATGAACTGAAACACAGAGACGCTTCTGTGGGAAAACAAAAAATCGAGTGTGGTTAAAAAAAAAAAAAAAGCAGGTATTTCAAACACAAGGGCCACACTCCCTTTTCCACTGTCACACAAGATATGCCAGAAGTGTTTTGACAATAAAGCTAGTCTGACCCAAATTTGAAAGACAACTCTTCAGTTTTCTATCTCTGGGCAGACCTGGTCTAGGTAAAGCTGTCCGATGGGTCTGTGCTGAGATGAGGCCTAATCACTGTGATTCCAAACACTGGCTAGGAGACTGAATATCACCCACATGGCCTCCACGGGAACCAGCAAGAAGAAGGTTCCACCAGGCCTTCTTAAATGCTCCCCACATGCACAGTATATTCTGAATGTCCATCCTGGTTTTAGCTGACTGCTGGAGCCATGGATGGCACAACCCCTAGCGAGTACAGTGACCCTCTGTACTTAAAACCCACACAGCGAAAACAGAACAAACCGACAAAAAGCGGACACCAAGGCCAGATGATAGACCACCATCGATCAATCTGTAGATGATCCACGAGTCTCATGAAAACAGCAAAGACTTTAATTCCACAAACTATTTTACCCTCTGGACCATATGTGTATCCTAACACTTCGCTGGTTATGAAATGTTACCTATTTCCCTACAATGTGCCCACCATCATAAAATCTGCAAGAGTCTTGATCACTACAAAGGTAGAGGAGATTAACATTTTAGATCAGGGAGTCATTTCATTCAATGAAAGTCTGGTTTGTATAAATAGTTCTTTTTTCCCTTGAAAGCATCCTACTGGAACAGGTATGGGGTATTTGGGGCACGGGATTCCTGTATTTTCAAAAGACCAGATTTTTATCAAGCTCCAGCCCAAAGCATAGCGGCAGCTCTTCTACTCTGCTCTACTTTGTTCTCGCAACAGGAGAGACAGCGAGGAGGAGCCCAGGAGAACAAGCATTCCGGAGCCAAGTATAGTAACCAACCCCGTTCTTTAGAAATTTATGGTTTGTTTCTAAATTTGGCAAAGGAAGCCTAGTTGTCCCAATCTTTACTGACTTTCCCCTAACCTAAACTAAAAATATTTGCATGCATTTTGTATTTTAAATCATCATTCCCTGGAACAATTCCTTATTTGAAAAACAAATAAAAGTTCATAGATTAACACTTGCACAGAGTTACAGATTCAGAAAGAGAAACACTTTTGTTGTTGTTAAGAGACATTCTCATCTAATTAAGTGCTCTGTCTACTTTAGCACTTCCATACAATGTGGTGTTAAGACCTCCTAAATCCCTGACCCCACCCACCAAAAAAATGCTGCTTAAAATACGAGAGGAAAAAAAAAAAGTTCTTATTAAGGGAGGGAAAATGATGTATTTTTAGGAACATGGCAAGAAAAAGTAAGATAAAAAATTATCTTTCATGTCCTAGAACAATAGCTGTAGGCAGCAAGATGCCAAAAACCTTTTGGTATTTGTGAAAATAGTATAACTTCCTGTGTTGTTAAAGGACTATCTGACAAAAATTATCTTAGAAGCACGAGACTGATCGCAAGTAATGTTTGGAGAAAAAATGCTACTTCGGGTGGGCCTTTGATTCAAGGAGACAAGACACAGAGTCTATGTGGATGTCCAGGCACATGTTCACTACCTTGGGTTGAAGGTGTTACACAGGCAAGTGAAGATTATTTCCCCATCACCTACCTCAGGAGGGTGATAATTTTAAAAAATAAAAAATAAAAATAAAAATACATAAGTAAATGGAGCTAAACATAAAAAAAGGCACTAAGGAGAGAGCATGGACTCTAGTTGCTTCTCATGATTATTCAAATATCCCCTTATTCCACTGAAAAAAAGAAGAAAGAAAACACCAACACTGTAAAATCAGTTTCAATTTGTATAACAGAAAATTCCAGGTGAACTGATGGTCTGGAAAAAATGAGAAACCAAAGTGGTTGGCTTTGAGCTTCACACTTATCAGGCAGTTGAAATGAGTGACAAAGGCCTATTCTGTCCAGAAATCCCCGGCTTTATTTTTAAGCCTGGAAACTGGTTAGTCATATCTATGCTGAACATTTCCTGTCCAGGGGCATGATGATGGCGACAAACTGCCAAGTTTAGTAGCTGCCTACATTTAGTCAATTGAATCATTCATGAACTATAAAACAGCATCAAACATTAACTGAAGATATACAATGAAAACAGGTTGACCAGTTCACAGAACAGGGACAGATGGGGCCATGGGGGGAAAAATAGTAAACAACAGACAGTATTACTTTAAGAGATAATTTGCTGGTAAGTTTTGTAATATTCTAGCACACCACTACCAAATATAATCGCTCTCCCACTCCCACCCACTACAATTAAATAGTCCAACTGACATTCTACAACTTCACTTACAAAAATGCCTGAAGACTGTAGAATGTCTCAACACAATCAGTTTATTCCTTTTTCTTTTAACTTGGTCCAATTATATTTTAAAAGAAGGGCTGTCTGAGAATTTTACAGAAACAGGCATGCAGAAGACTAAAATATAAATCAGGAATGTAAGCTTTATCAACTGGTCTAACACCATAGTGTCACATTAAGAGCTCATCTTTGGAAAGAAAGGAAATCAATTAAGGGTTTTAAGAATGACCCTTTCCCAGCAACCCTGAGGGCTGTGTCAGGCTTCAGCTAGGCTGCCTTTCCCGAAAGCATTGTAATTTACCAGATTAACCCTTACACATGTTGAAACAAGCCAGCTCAAGTTCCTCTGCTGAGAGAAACAAGAACACTTCCCCTCCCCCATGACTTAACCGCATGCACAGAGGGGCAACCCCAAAGCATGCTGGGATAGACAGCAACAACCAGCAATCGCTCCTCTACTTCTAAGGTTATCAGCTTGATCATCAAGTCAGAGCTATGGTTGAGTGAGCCCAATAATTTAAACCAGCCCTCCCCATAAAAAACCCTCAGCCTGAAATTCTTCAGTGAGCCTGCTTCCCATCAGACTTGTTAACGAGTGAACCACCCACCCACCCCCCAACCCAGAAGTCAGGTTCAGCTTCGTAGGAGGCGGTGGTGGCCCTCTACTCCTCCAACAGCCATTCACCAAAAGCTCCACTGGCCTTCCTGAAAATGGATGGCAAGTCCCACTTAATAGCTTTGAAACGACTCCCACAGGCTGGCATTACTGCTTTTCTAATTCATCATCTGCTGGTTGCAAGCTTTTTGAGGAAATCATTTTCATAACCCAGTAAGAAAATCACTAGACATCCAAGCCAACACAATACAACAGTGGCTTCTGACTGGCCCCACGTTAGCAGTGAGGAATCAAGCAGCAGTGTTCCTCAGTGTCTCATCCTTGTTCATAAACCCTCCCTTAATCCTGCTTCTCTGCCCTGCAAACAGTGCTGCTTCATGGACTCCAGCTCTCTGTCACACTCTGGAGACCAGCACACCGTCGTGCCTCCCAAGAACCGCAGAATCAAACAAAACAAACAAATGCCCAAAACTTCTAAATCCCAGTTACCCTGGTTATACCGCTGCGCACTTCTCTAATTTTTTTGTTTTGTTTTCACTTCAGAGTTATTTCCTTATTCCTCCCTTCCTCTCTCTCCACACGCCGACCCTCCCAGTGGGGACTCCGCATCAGGCCTGGATCCCACCTGTGTCTCCCACCTCCTCCCACTCCCCACGGCCCCCACTCATTATCTGTTCCTCTCCATTGCCTTAAAATTTCAAAACCTGCCCAATTGCCCCTCCCTCGGCTTCCCTGGCCATTCTGGTTTCCCAGTTCTCCTCCTTCCCTTTCAGTAGGTGCTACTTGCCCCTGAATTCTACCTCCTTGAAAACTCTCCTGAGAGACTCCTTCAGTCGTCTCCTTTCTCCGAAGAACTTGAGTCCAACGTTTAGACTTGTGATATCAGGGAGGGGTGCGTTTTCATTCTAGCTATTTCATAACTGACTTAATTCTAATTTTAACCCTCAAAAGGTCAAAGTGGCTTTGTTAGTGCCTCACAAAAAGAAGAACAGTCAGGGCACTAATATTTTACTTTTATCAAGTAGTTTTACAGAAGTTCCTTGGGACAAGCCCAGCTGTTTTTGTGCAGAACATGTACTTCTTAATCAGGTAAATACCGTAGGCAGGCCACGGGTGGGTTTAGTCTTTGGGTGTGATTATAAGCCTCCTTATTTATACAGCATTAATGAAGTTCTCTCATCATTGACACAAGCCTTATCTCATTGGTTCTCACAAGGCACAAGCCATCTAGCATATTTCTACTGGTGTGACAACTGCTTACGACCTAGGAATGGCTCGACTTATTGGTGTGGCCCAAGTCCTATCTAACATGTATAAGACTAAAGCCCTTGAAGTCCCCACTATGTCAAATCTAGGATATTTCTGACTGAAGCATCAGGGGTTTTCTGAGACATGTGTTCCTGTCTCAGGAAGGAAAAACATGCGGAGGAGAAGTGACAGTGAAAGGGAGGAGAGAAAAATTTTATAATTCTCAGATCAGCCAAAGCTTCTTTGCAGGATGCAGAGCTGGATTTAAATTTCTACCTATGGTCACTTGTCACACTCACGCACCAGTGCTGAATTTGTGCAATGCCACAGGGAGAGGCCAGAGATGATGGGGAAGGAGATCAGGAAGGAATCTTCTGGTGACTGGGACTTGAGTGTGCACCAATGGAGACGATCAAAGTCTCCCTTCCTCAGGAGACTGGGCACGTGCTCACAGCTGGGGCAGTCATCTCCAGGGCCCCACATGCCTCCCTCATTCCCCTTAAATACTGACTCAATACTTATGATGTGTTCTCAGCCCTTAGTAGATGAGGTCTTCAAATCCAGGCTCCCCGCTTTCACTGAGACCCAAAGAGAAGGGGGCAAAGCCACCTTCCACGGAACCTCTCTTTGGACATGGCTGACCACGGCCTCTGTGGAGCTCTCTACTCCTGGTTTCTAAAGTCCTTTTTCCTTCCTAGTTTTCCTCCTCCCTCTTGAGGTACTCCATTTCTGCACCCTTTCCTGATTGTATCTACCTGTTTCCCCTGAAAAAATGAGTGTTCTCAGAGGTTAACTCCATGGTCCGGCCCTCTCCTCTCTCTTCGGTCTCCCCCTTGGAGATCACAGAAGGGGAGTCACCTCTCCCACTGCGACCGGAGAGGCACGCACTTTGCTGCCCAGGTTCCTTTTACCCAGGCTCAGCCTTGCCCTCCAAACTCCTGTCAGTGTGGTTTTCCTAAAACACTACTCTGCATCTGCCCTCCTCCAGCTCAATACCCCCACCCCTAATTCCCGATGACTGTGTTTCCCTTCTACACCGTATCCCAGGCAAGCTTTGGTCGAATATCAAGGCTGCATTTTTCTGATGAGAAACCTGAAGTTCACAGAGACTAATCAGCAGCTGAAGTTTGCTCAGACAAGCAAGGAGGTCAACTCTACTTCTGACTCCCAGTGCCTGTCTATTACTCAGAGTGTCCCTCTGGGCAGCCACTCTGTCCCCATGGACCGCTGTAATACAGCCCGTCAATGCCCTCCGTGAACCCTCCAGTCCACAATGCACTGAATCTCCTGCATTCTTCTCTGGCCTGCAGGGCCCAGCTGAAGTTCCCGCTAACCCCTCACAGCATGTGGTGAACACTGATCCTCCGAACTGTTCTCATCCTAAGCCTCTCATTACGTAGTTTGTCCTATGAATACACATGTGCTGTATGTGATGGCCTGAACCAGAAGTTCTCAGAGGGCAGGTCCCTCCATACACACACATACATACACATGCACGCATACACACACACCTCTGCTTCCCCAAGCTCCGAAGAGGAGGTACTAACTCAGTCAACGCTTGTTGCTATGAGTATCTGCGGCTCAGGTAATGTGGCAGTGATTTAGGGCAAGAGGCTACGCCCTGGAAGTAAACACTGAACTGTCCAGGGCGAGCAGAACAGCCTGTGATTCCGGGGCAACTTCTGGTCCCCAGCTCCTCGCCCAGCTGAGTGGGTCACGTGGTAACGTGCCCCTGGGCCAGACGAGCTTGCATCAAGTACAGGTGGCCTGTCAAAATGGAAGGAAAGCTTCTGAGTTGCTTACTCCCTTTCTGACAGTCAACCCTGAATTGGGCAAATGAAGGGCTTATGGCCTCAAGAGCCCAAAGCTGTCGTGGTCACTTAGGGCACTCTGTTTAGTGGCCTCTTTGCTTCACCATTCCCTTGGAGGAAACTTTGCTCATAGTTATTTACAAAGCGAAATCTTATTTGTCACTACAAGATGACAAATAAGAAGTACTGGTATACTTCGAGAGGTCCACAGACAATACTACATACACAAACACAAACTCCCAAACAACTTGAAAACTGAAAGTACCACCAGGTACCGGCCTAATAACACAGGCTTTGCACAGTCTTACGGCGTCCAGATCAGCACTCCCTCAGCCATTTACTGCCCACTGAGCATTTTGTCACTCAGGACACACTACAGCTCTATGTCTAACCTTTCTGCAAGGTTTTTAAGCCTTTTAAACAAGCAGCTGAGGGAGCAGTGGGCGGTAATCCCAGTCTCTTCCTGAAAAAGAATGTGCCGGATTCCCAAAATGCACCAGGCCTGAGGCGCTCCAGGGACCATGAGGTCGTGGGATGCTCACCTGCTCCTGCAACAGCATGTCTGGTGTCTGAATGCTGACTCCCTTCCCACCCACACACATGCACACCTTCTCGCCCAGGAAGAGAGTCCCTGCCCAACCAGCACCCTTGGTGGTTAATTTTCCAGAATGATGTTCTCAAAGGAATGAAAACAAGTGAGTTCACTCTTTAATTGCCTCTCACTCGGTCCATCACTTTCAGAATCAGGGATCTAACAGGCTCCATTTGCAGAGCTAAAGTTGATTTCACAAAGCCTCATCTTTTACTCTCCTGAGGGACATGCAGGAGAGAGTGAGATAGGGGGTCCCCATGTGTTCAACCATTCCATTAAAGTTCCCCTAAAAGGTAGTGAGTGACACCTATACAAACAGGTCTATCCTACTTCAAGGAGATCTCACGTAAAAATCCAGGATGTTCAAACTTAAATTTGCAAAATTTCTTGTTTGTCAAACAGGCACAAGGCCTGGGCATCACCTCTCTGGGCCTCAGTTCCTTATCTCTAGGTGAAGAGGTTAGACAAAGGACCTGCTAGGTTGCTTTTAACGCTGTATCATGGTGATTCCACTTATACTGTTAGAGAGTCATTTTAATCATAAAAGTCTTCTCACTGCAGATTTTCCTTAAATATCACAGACACACATAATGATTTGGTTTTTTAAGTAATTCAGTTAACACTATATTTTTAAGCACAATCCACTAAAAGAAGAGAAGTATACAACCATACTGATCTCATTGTTTCCAAGGTTGTTAGCATCTTTCTCATACAGAGGGAAATGTGGACAAACACTTTATAGCAATCCCAGAGACCCTGCATTATTCTGGAATGAAATCACTAGGTCCAGAGATTTCTGAGCCCTCCTGCTTTCTCTTCCACCCACCCACTTCTTGGCTACGTTCTGGATTCCAGCAGCCAGGGGCAGGGGATTTAATCATCCCTGTTATCCTGATTGTCCACGGCATCATAATTAGAGGACAAGAGAGGCGTGATGCATGTTCGGGCTGATGAAAATTTCAGAGGTGAGGAAGAGAAGGCCCCAATATACATAAGCTTACAGAGCCCGAGGGTGCTGGGCAACACCAGGTTATTAGTGACGCCCACTGTAGAGGACACAGCGGGGCACAGATCTCTCACTGGACTGTGTACTGAATCAGTCCTTGTCAGCACACCTCACTCCGAGGCTAACCGCTACATAAAAGGAAACAATCACATCAACGCCTGGTGTTTTCAAGCATAGGCTGTACCTTTCACAGTATGCATGACATCAAGGTCAGCAGTACCAAGTGCCATGCATTTCATCAGAGCTGAACCACTGCTCTCCTCCCCATTCCCCCTGCAAAGCAAGGGCCAGGGAAGGGGGAAAAAGGGGATAAAACTGGTACGGTAATGCTTAGCAGTGACTGCTGTTATATAAGCTGCCATACCATGCGAGGTTAAAACTGTGAGGACACTACACGGTGTGGTAGCTTATATAATACCATGGGGCATTTTGATGATTGGAGATGATACTAATAAGTTACCACCATGGAACAACTGAACTGTTCCATGATAAATGCTCTGCCTGGTATTGGTCCCATTCTTTCTAGTGGGAGTCTCTTCTTTTTGTCTCCCTGAAGAGCCTAAATCCCTAGCAGGATGGACAATGCTGACCTTGAGGTCCCTGGAATGTTCTGCAGGTCAGCCTGTTGACACAATGTACTTGGGGTCTAGCCCTCAGGCATACCTCTTTCTGGGCACTTGACTGACCTTAGTCACTTGGCTGGCACGCAGGACCATCAAAACAGGCTTCCTGCAAACCCACCAGAGACCTGAGGACCCAGGAATGGCAGACAGGTGGACTCAAGGTCGCTTTCTGCAAGAAACTTCTGCAAAAGCACTGAGGAACAGGTTAGGTGCCTGTTAAGTGATTCTGAAACCAAGTGGGGCTATAACTGAGAGTGCAAATGCCTGTTCATATGCCCCCTCCAAAATTAATGTATTGTTAGGAAATACGATGAATGAACCAAGTGGAACACTGCTGTGCTGAGATTCACACACCTGTATGCATACACACCTTGCAGATTTTAAAGAAACTTGAAACCCCTTGGTTACTACAAAGTCACCCAGTTCTATTAACATAACACAGATTAACTGAACCTTGTTTCACATCAGTGACCAGGGAAGTCCACACCCTCTATTCTCAACCTGGCCACTGCCCCAGGCAGTGAGGTCCCTCTCTTGCCCCACAGGTACTTGGATCGTCTCTGCAGTGGGCTCCAGGCACTTCCTGCCCAGTCCTGCTGGGCTCCCTGGTCTGCTGCATCAGGGGTGAAGGATGCTCTCAAGAATCCCTGCCTGTGCCCTGAACAGCAGGGAAAGAGGCAGGGCCTGGCTCTTCTCTTTGCATCCAAGACACCTGGCCTCTCCACTCCGGCTTCTCAAACTGGGCTAGAAGCAGGCACAGGGTCGCAGAGAGCGTCCTTCTGAGCGCTGAGCTGGTCCGAGGAGGGGAGGGCAGTCTCTGGACATTCGCGGAAGCGCAGTGTCGGGGCTGGAACCTCAGGCTCTACGGTCAGTCGGCCTTCATTCTCATCCTGGTTCCACCTTTTCTAGCTTTGTGGCTTTAGGCACCATTTTTAACCACGCTGAGCCTCAGTTTTCTTAATTGTTATGCGTAACTAACACAAAGGGTTACTATGTAAGTATTAAATGAGATAATATACACAATCGGATCCTCAGCACCATGTCGGGCACATGGAAGAGCTTACTACATTTTAGTTTCAAAAGAGTTTCTTCAACTTCTGGTCAAGATGGCAGTGTAGGCAGACATGGCTTGCCTCTCCACACAACCACAACAAAATTACAACTAAAATATAGAATAACCATCGTTCAGAGCCAACAGAAAATGAGTTGAATGGAAGTCTGACACTTTAATGGAATTAAAGACACCACATCCATCCAGGCTGGTAGGAGGGGCACTGACGCAGAACAGGCTGGTCCCATATCCATGTGTGGTGGATAAAAATTTGGGAGGGCTATCTCAGGAGCGAGGAGTCCTGGTCCCAAACCAGGGTTCCCGTGCCAGGAAGATCAGTCCCCACAACGTCTGGCTGCAAAACCCAGCAAAACCCAGCAGAGACTGAGTTGGTGGAAGAAACTTTTGGAGCCCCAAGCAGTTCCTCTTAAAGAACCCACACAAACTCACCTACTCAGACTCACTCCCTCTGGCCTCCAGCACCAGGGAGGCGGCTTAAGGCTGCAGGGGGAGGCTGAGGTGTCTGACATCAAGGAGAGCAAAGGCCATTGTCACATTTCTGGGCCCTCCCCCAACAGAGCAGTGGGCTGGTGCAGTATCTAAGATTCCATCAACCTGGCTAACACTGAACACTGCTGACTGGCCTTGGAGATCCCCAGAGACTCCGCCCCACCCAACTTACAGGCCCACCCAGGCTGCTCTTCCAGATGAACAAAACAAGCAGCAGCTGGCCTCAGCGAGCCCCAGGCTGGGAACTAGCAGCCTGGAGTCACAGCTTGGCTTCACCTGGATATCTCTAAACCCAGCACAAGTAGCAGCCATCTCAGATTGCTTTATAGCTCGGGAGGGTAGCCCTGGGCAAAACACAGGTGAGGACTGATGTTGCCCTGCACCACCCAGGAAACCCCAGGCCCAGGGCTCCCAGTGGACAGCTTACGGACCACGTCGGAGCACTACCACCCAGCCCCTGCACAGCTGATCCTCCACAGAGGGTAGAAAGTGGTGGTCAGTAGCCACAGCCAATCCTTGCAGCTGACTGGCCTGGGTCAATCCCTCCCATTGATCTGCCAGCAGCAACCAAGGCTCAACTACAAGAGGGTGCACTCAGCCTGCAAGAAGGGCACACCTCGTGTGCCCAGCTTGGGTGATAGGGGAGGTTGGGTCCCTGGCCCCTATAGGACACCTACTATATTAGGCCACACTACTGAGACACGGAGTCAAAGCAGCTCTACCTAATACTTAGAAACAAACACCGGGAGGCTGACAAAATGAGGAGTCAAAGAAACATGGCCCAAATGAAAGGACAGATCAAAACTCCAAAAAAGAGCTAAATGAAATGGTGATAAGCAATCTATCAGACATAGAGTTTAAAACATGGGTTATAAGGACGCTCAAAGAACCCAGTGAGGACCTCAGCTGCATAAAAAAGATCCAGTCAGAAACAAAGGATACACTAATTGAAATATAGAAAAATTTATAGGGAAACAACAGTAGAGTGGATGAAGCTGAGATTCAAATCAATGATATGGAACATAAGGAAGCACAAAGCAACCAATCAGAACAAGAAGAAAAGAGAATCCATAAAAATGAGGCACTGTAAGCAGCCTGCGGGGCAGCTTCAAGCACTCCGACATTCGCTTCACAGGAGTGTCAGAAGGAGAAGAGAAAGAGCGAGATACTGGAAATCTATTTGAAAAAATAATGAAAAACAAACAAAAAAACTTCCCTAATTTGGCAAAGGAAATAGACATGCAAGTCCAGGAAGCACAGACAGTCCCAGATACAATGGACTCAAAGAGGCCCACACCAAGACACATCAAAATTAAAATGCCAAAGGTTAAAGATAAAGAGATAGGGTGTGCGTGTGGAAGAATGGGTGAGAGGTGAGGGTATTAAGAAGTACAAATAGGTAGTTACAGGATAGCCATGGGGATGTAAAGTACGGTATAGGAAAGGGGGTAGCCAAAGAACTTACATGTATGACCTGTGGACATGAACAAGGTTGGGGGATTGCCTCAGAGAATGGGAGGTGTTGGGTCGAGGGGAGTAAAGGGGGAAAAATCAGGACAACTGTAATAGCATAATCAATAAAATAAAATTTTTAAAAAATTGTTTCTTCAGTCTTCAAGGTGACTGGAGATGCTGGCAAGTCATTTTGGGCCCTGACCCCAGTGTCCAAAGATACATATTTGTTTTGCCTCTTCCGTTAAAAATACTTTCGTGGTGCCCTGGCTGGTGCGGCTCAGTGGACTGAGTGCCAGCCCGTGAACCAAAAGGTCTCTGGTTTGATTCCCAGTCAGGGCACATGCCTGGGTTGCGGGCCAGGTCCCCTGTTGGGAGTGTGCAATCGCTGTTTCTCTCCCTCACTCCTTCTCTCTTTAAAAATAAATAAATAAAACTTTTTAAAAAAATAAAAGCACTTCAGTGGAAAATTTAAGACACACTAAACAGGTTGTCCTCTTGAAAGGTACTATTCCCACAGTGAGGTTAGATGACTTCTAACTCTAAAATATTTCATCATGTCATACAATCTCATTTTAAATAAATTAATTAATTTGATATTGCTTTATTAGGCCCTTCTATATGAGAGGCCCTAAGTCATGCACCAGGGATTCAGGGGGAAAGAAAAGTACAGATCTTGTTATCAAAAAGCTCATTAACAAAGTGGAGGGAAAGGAAAAGAAAACTAATAATCATAACACATGAACACAGGGTGCAACTGAAGGCAGTATAGGGTGATATGGGAACTCTCTGAAGGAGCATCTACTCCAAACTGGGTCTGGTGGGCAATACTGCCCCCCGAGGAGAGGCAAGAGAGGGATACCAGCAAAGGAAATAGTGTTTGTTGAGGGAACAAATAAGTAAATAAAAGGGCAACATCGGGATTGGACAGAGCAGTCCAGTGGTGTCATAGATATCTACCGCTGTTTTGGTGGACTGCGTCAGAACTCCCTTCCTATTTCTGGAGAAGCCCTCGTCTCCCACACGGTGGCAGGGGAGAAGCACTTCTCTCCCACTCCCAAAGCTAGAACCAGAAGTTCCCTCTCCCACAGGCAGTCAGGGGTAGGTATACAATCTTGCACTGATGAATCATCAGTTGGTTTATTTCTGGGATTTTTTAATGTCAAGGATGACCAAATATTCGGCCACATCTGGAGTCCCAGCAGTGACAGGACTGAAAAACACAGAGGAGGGGAAGGCCATGGTGAGTTCCTTACCAGGTAGTTCTTGGGTATGTCTTTGGCTGCATCTCCTGATGCATTTTTAGAAGATGTGTGACCTACCCAGTATACTCTGAATAAATTTCTTCTGCTTATGAGAGCAGTACTTGATTTCCATTACTTGTAACCAAGAACCTCGATGACAGAGGTAGTTATTATAACCATCAGGGTACCAATGCTGAGGTGAGGGCTGGAACGATGGCAGAGATGGCGGAGATAAAGAGAAGGAGATGCATTCAACAGACAGCGAGGAAGAAGCTGAAGGTGAAGGAAAGGGCAGGTCAAGGGCAACTTGTGGATTTGTCATTTGAAGCTGAAAAGACCAAAAATCCGTAAAAATACGGAGTATCAAATCTGTAAGGAGTAGAAAATGACGGGCTCAGGTTACAGATACTGAATTTGAGGTACCTATACGACATTCCAAGTGTGCTGTGTGCCAGGCTGCCAGCACTGTAAGGGGCTCTGTAGGTGTACCAGGCGGGAGGGCGGGGAGATTGGGAAGCAACAGCTGGAAAAAGGAGAGGAAATCGAGAGAGCGTTGAGCCTTATGAACCTAGAATGGGGCTTAGAATTGCAGGAACGCTGGTCTCCTAGTGTCAAATGCTGCAAAAAAGGGTCATGGAAGATCAGGACGAAAATATGAATGCTGGCTCACTGGTAGTTTTAGCGCCTGGAAAGTCACCCCTGATTCTGGCGATTTCAGGGGAGCGGGAGAGAAAAAGACTTCAGTGGGATGAGAGGTAAAACAAGGAAAGTAGGAACCATGCAAAAGTTGTCATTTTTTTTTAAAGGGCTCATTTTCAAGGACAGATAAATGTCTAAAATTGAACAAAATATTGAGCACCTATAGGTGCTCTGAAAAAGAACAGTAAGGGATCCTAATTTAAGTTCAAGGTTCAAAAAAGCCTCCCACCAGGGAATGTTCAGGAAAAGGGTGGGGAGAAGAGTATTTCAGGCAGAAAGACCACCAAGTGCAAACCAGAAGTAGGGAGCTTGCGCACGTCTACGTACAGAAGAAAAGGAGCCAGGGAAGACAGGAGGCCAACTAGCTCGATGAAGAGCCCGAGGGGGAAGGAGTGGTCTTGTGCAGTAAGAAAGACACACACCTGTTCCATAGACACTGGGAGGGCGGGTGTAGGTGAAGGTGAGCCTGTCAGTCTGGAAGCAGGAAGTTGAGGCAGTTGTCTAATGGCTACTGTTTCCTTTGTGAAATAGCAGGGCTGGTGAGAAATGAACAAATGGCCACGTGGTGGTGGGAAGTGCTATCACGGGCGATGGAGGAGGAGGTGGACTCACTCACACTCAACCCTTACTCTTTTCCAAGTCCTCTCAAGGCAGCACCTCCACGCAATGGCTTCCTAGAGCTTTCTGGTACGAAAGGTTCAATAACCAGGGCCAAGGAACCCTGGATATCAGGATGCTTAGCACTAGAAAGGTCCTCAGAGATCTTAACTGCCATGCATTTTTCCTGCAACCTAGTTAAGTAATTTGCTCAACAGAAAGCAACTAAATGTCAAATACATGACCATCCACCTATGTCCTCAGGAAGCTCTCATCTATTGCATGAACACTGTTGGTATCTTTCCTTTTAATGGCTTCCCCTTTTTAATAAAGTAGATTTCTTCCTTCATTTCTCTTGCTTTTCTATCATTTTATGCCTGATCATCAGCTTTTAAGAAAGTGAGGCCAGACTGGTTTTCTCTGTGCAATACTCAAGCACAATCACATATTCATTTGTAAGCAGGCAAAATTCAATCAATTCTTTAGGAGGTGGCTATAACTCAGGATGGAAGTTCAGCACTCCTGGCACAAAGTCAAGTACATTCTAAGCTATGATGGCTTAACAATATCCCTAGTCATTTGCTTCTACATTCACAAATATGTTGGCCTCCAAGGGCCTCTGAATCTGACTTAATATTTTTTTCAGATTCAACCCAAACAAAGTGTACTAGTTTCACACTGTGGTTCAGATTAATGACTTAAAAATATCTCCCATCACAGCAAATCAGGCATGAAGCATCTGAAGACAATTTTCTTGCAATGTAGACATTGTAAAGAGCTTGTGGTGATCTCACATGGAATGGGACACATAAGTCCACAGCAGAAAAACAAAAGTTAAGGAGAGCGGAAAGGAGTAAAAAGGACAGAGTGAGATGTTATTTACACCACACAGCTCCTTTCATAGACATTAGAGTGGTGGTTCTAGATCCCAGTCAAGAACCAGCCTTGTGAGAGTTCCAAGGACACACACAAGCACACCCACCCACCATGTGCACACAAACAGACACTCATCCTTTACCTCCTGGCAGAAGCTACAATGATTCCATCTGTTAATAAAGTATTTGATCAATCTCCCTCAAGAGTTATTTCATATCCTACCCTAATTGCCATCAATTTATAACTCTAGCACCTCATGTTATTTTAAAAGAAACATTCCGGGCTTTCTGTAAGAAGCATGGACACCAGATAATTTGCTGCTCATCTGTAGAATGAAAATGACAAGTGTAGGTAAGATGGGGAACAAGTTGGAGGGGGCCATTAATGGACCTCTTGATACTCGTTTTCAGGCTTAACAAACGGAGCCAGGCAGGAGGAAAGAATATGGGTGCTGCTAGAGAAATGTATAATATACTTTGGGATACTGTTTGTCTACTTTCTTCCCTCTCCCTTTTTACCCAAAAGAAAAAGGAAAAAAGAAAAAAAAAACATGGGAGAAAATACCAATTTAAGTGCTACCTGTCATTGATAAAGTTCACTACTGGGGAGACAGAAAGAGACTTTGAGGTGATGGGTGCCCAATGCAGTGTGCAGATGATGTTCCACTGAATTGTACACTTGAAACTTGTACTGCAATAAATTCAATAAGTAAAGTAAAAAATATTTTTAAAAAGTTCACCATTGGATTCTCTCAGCCCATTTCCTCTTTGCTTTCCTTCGACTACTTTTGACTTACTTTAAACTGCTGTTAAAAAGAAGAGAAAAGTATCCATCATCGGGACAGAGGTCACAGCAAGGAAACGTTAATCCCCCATGTTCCACATCAGGCTCAAAAACAATGTTCCTGGCTGTCGTTTTTGTTCACACCAGTCCCATATTTCTATTAAACAAGCCTCTTTTTTTTTTTTGACTGCTTCCCCCACAAGGTATAAAAAGGTAAACGTCAGCCCCCAGAGATGACATTAGGAAACACAGCGCTTTACTTAGGGAGGGGAATCAGTAAACGACAGGAGAGGGCAACTTCCAAGGGCTCTCCTTCCCTGATAGCTACCAAAAGGAGAAAAAACGAGGGGGCTCCTTTCTGCTTCTCAGGGTCCCCGAGCTGCTGCGATTGACTTGAAATTTACCAGTTGGCCAAGCGGCTACTTGAAAAGAAAAGAAATTTCAGAATCTTGAACATTCTACTCCCTTACTTTCTAATTTTCCCCAACTATCCCCACTCCCACCCCCATGTACAAGAGTACTTTTGTATGCGTCAAGTTTCAGGAAACAAAGCATGCAAACACTCACACACAAATAAACTCCACGAACTAACACCAACGTATAATTGTGTTTTGGTTGGAGCTTTTCCAGCCTTGTCACCCGTTCTGTGTTAGGAGTAAATGAAACCCTTTGCTTTGGCAAAGTTAGAAACAGACAAAGTTAGAAACAAACTCTCCTCAGTTTCAAGCTGCACAAGACTCCAGTCATATCTCTTCAGCCCCCAACAAAATGAATTCGCTGCTGAAAAGCCAGCAAGGAAAAAAAAATATATTCCCCAAATAGCTTTCACTTCTCCCCCTCCCTCAGCTTCCCCTTTTGGCCCGAAACACACAGCGTTTCCAATTTCTGAAGCCCTTTTCAAGAGACCCTCGACTCTACCAGGGGACCCGGCTGTGGGCTGTCCCGATGCAGGTAGTGCTTTTCCAAGCACATTTTGCATTCTCGGAGTCATTACTGGGGCCGTTCAGTTTCCAGAGAAATCTAAAAAGCAGACTTTAGTGGGCTGGCTGAGCTAGATCTGACTCTTCCTCCCATCCGCTCTGAAGGGCTGCGGGGTGAGAAGCGTACAGGATATTCGGCAGATGCAGCTCCAATAGGGCCGTGAGGGCGCAGGGAAAGCGAACAAAATACCCAGCGCTCACTGTAAGACCTTCATCTGCTCCCCTACTACGCCCTTCCTCCACATTCCGCCGCAAAACTTGCCCGGTCCCCGAGAAATCAAAATCATACCTTCCTTGGATTCTTCTGCTTCAGAGTGCATGGTGTCAGAGTCACCCGCCTTCTAGGGCAATTACCTCTGAAATGGCACTCGGACCCGCCGCAAGTTCGATCCGCAGCCAAAACCCAAACACGAAGACGGAAAATAAAAGGAAGGAAAGCCACTAAAATCAAAACCTCCCCGGGGAGGGAGGGCTGGTTCTGGTGCAGGGATTTTAAGGGGGAAAGTTCTGCAAGAGTGACGAATCGCGTCTCAGCTGGGCGGCAGGAGTCCGCCCCCGGGGCGAGCGCAGCCGACCGTCCCAGGGCGGAGGCAACCTGGCGGGGCTGGCGGGGCCCCGCCAGGGGCGCACGCAGGTGGGGAGGAGGCCCAGAGCACAGCCTGGCTCTCGGAGAGGAGGGCCGAGGGGTGCCGCAGACAAACGAATTGAGACAGGCTAGGCCAGTGAAATACATGTGCAATAAAGAAAAAGAAAAAAAAAAAGGAGGATAATCTCACCATGTGCTGCAGAAATAATAAATGCATTGGCAGTAAAAGAAATACTTAGGAATCTTTGGGTTCCATTTTGACGCCCATTTAACTTTCCTTGTGCTGGGGGTCTTACATGCCAAAAATTACGGATTTTTTAAAGCTGCTTGGTTATTTTTTCAGGGAAATAACGTGGATATTGGTCCATGTGACTGGAAGGACCTGCTTCACAAGCCCAAGAGGAGGGCCTTTTGAAGAAAGTGGGGACAGCCTCCACCCCTTACCTTTGCTCGCGAAAAGCAGACAAGGCGGCTTACTCATTCAGTATAATTGGGGCAGGCACTCTACTGGATGCGCTGAACCACCCTGCAGTTACTCCAAAGAGCCATCCGCGGCCAGAGAGCGCCATTCCCTCCCCCAGCTACTCATAACAACTCTGGATAAATTCCTTCAAAATGCCAAAGGGAGGGTGGAGTATGCAAAATGCTGATAGAATACAGAGGCTGGAGAACTCTGAGAACAGATCTCAATTCTGCCCCCTGTGGTCCTGCCCCCAGCCTCCCATCGCTGGCTGAGAGGAAGGCATTTCAGCTTTGCAAAGCCTTGGTTTTTACTTCGGAGGAGTGGGGACAGGAGATGCAACAAAATACCTGTCCTACGGAGAGATTTTGCAGAGCCCTAGTTTTGTTACCAATCTAAGGCAAACAGTCCTCAAATAATACATTCAAAAGACTGATTAGGAAACTGTGAGAAATGTTATATCCTTTTAATAAATTTATTTTCCAGCTGCTTTCTTTGTCCTCATTTCCCATTTTTTATGGGGGAAAAACCCAAGAGGAAAGGCACCATGATAAACTTAATAAAAAGGACATACAAAAGACATGGCTTTAAAGAGTCTGAATTAAAATTTAGTTCTGCCATTTATTATTTGTACAACCTTGAGCAAGTCACTTGACATCTCTGAGCCTCCCTTTTCTCATCTGGAAAATGAGGATAAAAATAGTATTATTTACTTCACAGATTTATGTTTGGTATTAAATAAGGTAACATGAAAAGTGATTTGAAAACCATAAAGTACAATGTCAATTATTACATACAAACTAACATACCATTAAAAGTAAATTTTTGTAAAATACACTCCAGTTTTATTTCAATAATGAGTTTGAACAGAAAAAAAAAGGTGTTTATGCTATTCACAAGCAGTGAAGGCTATTATAAATCTTAATATAACGCCTAGATATTAAATCACTTCCAACTGCTGAATGATTCTAACACACCTATGACCCCAAGCGGAACTTTATCTCAGTGCCACTGAAAGGGAAGGATGATGAGAGGTAGACATAGCTAGTCAGCAGGGAGGGAAGAGGAGGGAAGAGGAGAAACATCTGGAAAATATCAGTATTGTAGAGCCTCCCAGAAACTGACCTCACCACCAAAAGGGTAACAGGCTGCACCCTTCTGAAAGCTGCAGTGCACTGGGTGTTCCTGCTGCTAGACTTCCTGGGGTAGGAACTGCTAAGATGCACACCTCTGCCCAGTAACCTCAGATGTACGCGACAGACAGGAGGATCATTCTGAATCCAAAGAAATGCTCTCTCACCAGCCGGAAGTGACCTTTCCTGTCCTGACCAAGGAAAGGACATTCTGGGAGCCCCCCACCACCATCTGTCCTCGGCCTCTCCCACGGCAGCCCAACTGTCCACCAGGAGCCCCTCAGCATCTCACCAGGACTGTGCACGACACAGATAAGATAGCTCCCATTCATCTATAACTTCAGAAAGAGGCAACACCTTTTCCAGGTGATGATTATGCAAAATCAGAAAACCCAAATTCCAGGCCCCATCTGACACAGGCAGAACTCACTTTCAACCTCTTCTTTGGGCAAGTCCCCCCAAAGAATTACTTATTAAATGTCCTTCTGCAAGCCCAATTAGGTACAAACCACATAAGGTATATCAAAATACATGCCCTTAATGTCCTACTTGTTTTTCCACAGGGTTCCAGAAAGGCCTTCAACCTTGCTCAGGTTAGCCAAGGAGAACAACTGCTGAATGAACAGTTCAAACACTGCTATGTCAGCCTTGAAATTCAATTTAGAGTGATTTCCGCGCCCCGGATGATCTTTGAACATTCATCGTGATCCTGGAAACCTGGAGAGAAACTTAATGTCCTTATCTAGCTGAAGCGCAAGGAATACTCAGCTTATTTTTAAAAATCGTATGTGGATGAGGAAGCTCCTCAGTCACCTGTATAACCTCAAAGCTCTCGGTCTGCTCTGGGCACTACGTTGCCCCAGGCCCCCACCCTGCAAAATAATGACAAAGGGCAACTGATTCTCTGGGGCTTCCAGATATATACTAGATCAGTCACTTCCTCTTGATTTTGCTCAGCATTTATTCAAAAGGGGATTAGTTACTTTTTAGCCCTAGTGAATTTGTTATCTCCTGTAGGTGGAGCCTGTTCACTCTTCTATGTTTAAGAAACATTCCAACATCACTTAGTGTGGCTTGGAATATGCTTGGAAGTCACACCAACAACCTATTATGGACAACCTGATACAAAATAGCAACTAAGTTAGCAACACTTCTCATTTAATCCAAGCAATATTTAAATACTATGTTGAACTCCAACCCATCTAATAATAACAACCCACCTCCTGTGTCAAGATGGGAGAGTTAAGATGCTGGTTAAGATTCTATTTTTTTTTTTTCAATCAGTCATTATCAAATGTTTACATGTGTCACAGGAAAAAGGGCCCCACTCCTGTGAAGCTTACTGGTACAATTTTGGGAATTTTGACCACAGACAAAGAACTCAATCTTCCCTGTCACGTTGCTTCTAAGGAAAGTTTATTGATAACACATCTAAACTGAACTTTATCACAGAGTAACGGAAAAATCTCCTCTTAAATTTTACCTCAAAAAAGCTGTTAAAAATAAAAAAGTCTGGGCTTTTGGGCCTTTTGCCTCTAGCTGCTCAGATATCTGTTAAGAACGGGGGAGGTCAGCAAGTTTCCAGACTCCCAGAAATGAGAAGACCAGCAGGACTGGAAAGAGAAGGTGCAGTTTATTCAGGAGGAATCACATCCTCTGCTCACGTTCAAGAATGGTGTACGTTCCCTGCAGTGAAAAATACTAAGCATCCCTGTGAATTAGTTATAATACATACCTACAGCTTCTAGGTCATAAGAAGCCCAGGTTGCAAAAACAGCCATGTCTTCAATATTTTTATGACCACCCTGCTGATAAGAGGCTGAATCTGTACTGTTAACATTGTTTATGTTTATACTTGGTATAAAAAGCACCTTTCTTCTATTTCACTTCGAGGTTGTCCTCAACTATTCTTGCATGATGTTTGTACCTCTGATAATTTCCCGAGTACAGGTGTTTTTTTACATCCTTGGTTAGATTTATCCCTAGGTATTTTAATCTTTTTGAAGCAATTGTAAATGGAAATATTTTCTTAATTTCTGTTTCTAATGGTTCATTATTGGCATATAAAAATGCAACTGATGTCTGGATATTAATTTTGTATCCTGCTACTTTACTGAATCCATTTATCAGCTCTAGCAGGCTCTTGGTGGAATCTTTGGGGTTCTTTATGTACAGCACCATGTCATCTGCAAATAATGATGGTTTATGTCTATACCTTTGAAAGGCTTTGAAGACTTCCATAATCTATACATAAAGTTTGTTTTCAGTCTCTCTCCTCACTGTGGAAAAGATCTGTGTTCTCGGTCTCACCTGGTTGGGATGGCAGGCTGTGCATCTCTCTCATCCTCCTCAGACACTGTGCATTTAACCTTCCCAAATAGAGGTGGGGCTAAGAGGGTGCCTCTTCACAGCCCCTGACTGGCCCAGGTGATCTCTCTCTCCTTGCCTTCTGGTAAGATTTACTTACCAGAACTGGAGAAGGGGACACTCAAATGATAGCAGAGGTCACTTATGCGTCTTCTCAGGACGCTCTGTGTCTCAAGAGATCTTATGATTACGCATTGCTTGGTACAGGGTTGAGGCTGGGAAGTTTGGGGCTGGCGGAATATGGGTGAACTGAACTGCTGTGAATCGAGGAAGAACGCTGAGGGTGAGTGTGGAGACTGAAGAGGGGGAAAGCTGCCTCCAGGGCCCTGCCTGGGAGTTTGAAGTTTGTTATCCGTAAACCCTCTCCTCAGTGACATCTTCAATAAATCCTCCGTGCTCACTAATGCTCTGAGCGTGAGTGCAAAAGTCCAAGGGAACAGGAAGAAGTGGCATCTGAGGTGAGAAAGCACATGGGGACCACAATGTACCTGCTTCACAGCTGTTTCCCAGGCTTTCAGTGTTTGCTTTTATTTCTCTCCTAAGAAATCTTCTTTCCTAAAAAGTTTTTAATAGATGATTAGACGCAAACACGCTCAAAATCAGGTCTGAAAATATTATCTGAAGAATTTGGGACCTATGGCCTCTCTTTTACAATACTTAGCAATAATGCCTTCCATTTATATAGGCTTCATTCGGACTTCCCAATTAGCTCCCTTGGGTCATCATACATATTAAAGACATGTAATTAAAGAAAGGGAGGTTATGATTTGCTCAAGGTCACAAAACTAACTAAGAATGTTCTTTAGACCTACAGTAAATGCAGTCCGTCTCGGCCTCCTGTCTCCTATATCCAGACTTTCTTACTCTATTAAACTACTCATGTAAAATTCAAGTCCTTTGTTTTGCACAAGAACAGCTCAAAGAGGACTATACGTGGGAGATGTCCAGAGTTTGAGCTGGCCATCATTCTAGCACGGATTGCTCAAATCACTGCGTTCGAATGCTCAGGTCACAGCCTCCAGTTAAAGTTATTCTAGTCCTGACATTCAATGCTTCAAATAAGCTATAAATTCAATAGCTTCTAATTTATTCAGGTACATGAAACTACAAATCTTTTGTTTTTTAATTAACAGTTGGGGCGGGACCCTAACTAAGCCTTCCGCCATGAAGCTGTCAGGAGCCTGCAGACCACTCCTCAATTAGGGAGGCCTGGGCCTGATCGCCAGGCGCCCAGTCAGCACCGCCTCATCGGCATGAGGATGCTTCCCTTTGTCTTCCCTATTCATTCTTCTCTCATTTATCTTCTGAAAGCAGGCAAGTCATTTAACCTCTCAGGGCTCTGTCTGCGCACCTGTAAGATGGGGGTACTGCCACTTATGTAACGGGGCAGCACCTATAATAAAACGAGTCCAGGATGTGATTAAACGCTGAAAATTATGAAGTCCCCCTTCGTCGCGCTTCCAAATACTTTTCGTGAATAAAGCCAGATTGTTTTAGGTTGTAAAGCACCTATTTGGATGTTGGCCTTACAGATACTGTTCAAGATAGGTGTGGCAATTTTATGGGTGTGGTCTAACAAAAGAAAGGAAAAATTAAAGGACTGAACGTCTTTACTGTATCCAGGTTAATGAGGTCCACAGTGGCATAGCATCGCAGGGGCTACGGAAGGGATTCTCCAGTAAGAAGGGAGGCAGGGCTGAGATGGGGGCCCAGGTGGTGTCATATCTGACAGACAGATTCCTGGCTTTCCTTCAGAAAAGCAGCAAGAGGAAAACGTGATCAACAATTATAGCTGCAGAAACTCAGGCTTAGAAGTAACTTTAGAGGTCATTTACTCTAATCCTCCATACCTGGCTGGTGAAGCAATCTCCTAGCACATCACGGGCAGTCCGCTGTCATCCAAATTTCTTTGATTACCTCTATTCACAAAGACTCACTCCTTTCAGAGATGGGCCCAACTCCCTTCTAATCATTAGAAAGTTCCTCCTCATAATGAACCGAAATTCAAGTTTAAGGGCAGTGGTTGTCGAATTAACTAAGCATTGCCTTTACTCATTACAGCACTGAAATAATTTGGGGACGTAATAAACATAAATTTTTAACAAAATTTTTGTTTTCAATGGCCTAGTGGAGACCCCCTCCTGTTGGCCAGCAGATCGCAGGGGAGTGCGATGTGAGACGGTCACGCAGCTTCAGCGTCGCAGGGCCAGCCACACAGCTGTTACTGATTACTCTAAAGAATTCAGAAGCAAACAGTTCTGGTGGAGGCGGCGGCAGTGACAATCGCTTTTCCCTTCCGTGTGCTCACTCTAAGGGGTAGAAAATGATGCCAAGACAGGCTGGGTAATGGGCCCTGCTTGACTGACTCTGAGCAGTTCAGAGCGGTACTCAGGTTTCTGAACAGAATTTGGAATCCTCTTCAAAAACAACAAAGTGGGGCTCCGTATGTGGAATTTGGACCATAGACTCCTGGTCTGAGATCTGTCTGAAAGCCTAAGGCGCTCCAAGTTGTCATAATTTGATTTTTACACTGAGTTTCTGACTTGGGTAGGATCTCTGTGAAGTTAACCTTTGTGCCAACTCGTCACTGTTTAAGAGGCAGAAAAGGCTGGGAGGTGAAGACAGGGCTGGCCAGGCCTGCCGGGCGAAAGCAGCCAAGGCTGAAACTCAATAGACAAACTCAGTAGGTGGTGAATCTGTGACCAAAGCAAAAGTTAGCCAGACGCGATTAGGGGGTGGGCTGTTTTGCAGGTAGCCCAGAAAGGGATGGGTCAGAATTTTTTTTCCATTTGAAAAGGTCAGGTTATAAAACTTAAGTTATTCAGCTTCTCCTTAAGGAAAATCAATAGAAATTGGTAATAGTTACGATTCACAAAGTTGTAGTCACCAAGATGAATGTATTTTCTGGGAAACTGCTAACATGAATAGTGTGCCTGCCTAGGTGCCTAAATAAAGGTCTTATTAAGCCCATTAATTTCCTAGTAGAAAGAGAAGGCGGCTAAAAATCACTAATTTCTTAATCTAAAATCTATTTCAATAGCAAAGTCCCCCGTCACATGCCATTTAACTTCCTCACTTTCAACTACGTACAACCAGCCCAAAACACGGTAAGAGAGAAAAGTAACAATGCGAATGGCACATCACCCACCGTTCACGTTTAACGACTGTATGCCACACAGTAAGCACGAGATGGAGCTGGGAATTTGCTGTCCCTCCCTGGCTCTCGTCTTGCGTCTTGCACTGTCTCTCACACTGCAAGCATCTCAAGTACTGATGGCAAGTGTTGTGTTTAAGGCTATGTGTTTTTTCAAATCACAGTGCTTCTAAAGACAAGCCAACTATGTCGTCTTGTCCCAAAGAAACAGCCACCCGTTTTAATGCTTATGGAAACATTGATACAATAAGTCTCATATTTACTGGGAGGTGGTATGTTATTCTCCAGTCTGGTAACTTCCTAAAAGGCTTTCAAAAATAATATTGATCCCACACAATTTTCACTTTACACCTCATGCTTCTGTACTCAACCAAATCAGCATCTCAGATTGTCATATCTTAGAGTGGTGTGGTCAGAAATGCTGAAAGAGATGCCTGATTTTAGACATAAGATCCCCAAATTGTGTGCCCTGGTGCCTCAGGACACTATAGCAAACTCACAGGGATGTTGCAGGATATTTTAAATTTTGAGGGAAACATAGCATTATTCAACATCTCTCGGACACTGCATGAACTATTAATTCAAGCTCGCTCGCAGTGTAATATTAGATTGTACTATAATTTTTTGGATGACATAATTTCTTTGCAAAGCTAGGTTGTCAGTGGTTGCAAGTATTATGTGAAAAGTAACATGGGACAGCAAATTAAGGTGGTGGGATCCAATCTGATTTCAAGTTTTGAGAAGCTGTGAGGCGATCAGGAATCAATTTATTGCCTCATAGCTCCGAATTCATCCTTCATTACCTGCTGTGAGAAAATCAAGATGGGACTTTGACTATTTTTTTTCTTTTACCAGCAGGTTCAATTCTAAGCTTCGTCAGTGAAACAAAATGTAGAGATGTTACAGGAAGAACTTTTCCTTTCTGGTTCCGGAGTAGTCTTGCTGCAAACTCCTGCATGCACACATGGTTACCTCCAGCACCTTCTTAAGCATTTGCTAAACTGAAACTCTGTACCCATTAAGCACAAGCTCCCTGTTCTCCCCTCTTCTCAGTCCCTGGCAACCACCAATCTACTTTCTGTCTCTGAATTTGACTACTGTGGGTACCTCATGTAACTGGAATTACAGAGCACGTCTTTTTTGTGACTGGCTTGTTTCACTTAACTCAATGCCCTCAAGGTTCATCTATGTTGTAGCACATGTCAGGATTCTTTTCTGAAATATTAAAGGATGATATTCCATCTTATATATGTTCCACATTTAGTTTGTCCACTCATCCATCAATGGACACCTGGATTGCTTCCACATTTCGGCTATTGTAAATAATGCTGCTTTAAATATGGGTGCACAAAAGCCTGTCCAAGTCTTTGTTTTCAGTTCTTTTTGGGTATATTCCCAGAAGTGGAATTGCTAGATCATACAGCGATCCTGTTTGTAATTTTTTGAGGGGCGACCGTACGGTTTTGCTAGTTAATGTTTCCTTATATTAAACATTCCTGTCCAGATTCTCATATGGTTTGTTTCCGGATCGGAGCCTGACTGAAACGTGTAAGGCCCAACAGATACACACTTTCCATTAGTAAGTAACTAGAGAAAAATTAAGTGAAAACATTATTTTTTCTCTTTTTAAATTTGTTTGTATTATTTTTTCACATGGTCACAAAGTTAGTAGTACATAATTAGTTATGAAGTTATTTGGACCTAAGCATTTAAGAAATGAAACCGTCAGGTATTTCTTTTGTCCTTGAAATGACATGAAAAATAATAGAGGTGTGAGTGGAGGGTGCCCTGAGTGAAGAACGTTTGGGAACCTTTGCTCCAGTCCACATATTTCCAGCTACGATTAGGACCTGTCTGCTTGGATGGCTCCTTAAGCCCACCTTATCTAGAAGTATCCTTATCCCTGAAGGCAAAGACACACATTCCTTTGAGTGAGACCATGGGTTGAAAGTGCAAGTGCCCACCAAGGCTAGAAATATAATAACCCATACCTGCCACAACTATTGGCCATCCTAGTCCCTGCACCCACGGAGACAACAGAGATAATGGGGCTGTGGGCGAGGCCCCCAGGATGCCAGCTGAAACACCAACCTGTCTCCCCCAAAGAAAGCAATGCCGATGCAAGGGGGTGTGAAGGACGCTGTTAGTGGAAAAGCCACGAATGTGACCCCCACATGTGGAAGTAAATGATATGAAAAGTAAGCAATCTTCAGAAACTTTAATAATTGTTCCCATTAACTGGCAATTAGTTGAAGGACACCTTACAATGATCATAACACCTTGTGTAGGCACGCTGTGAGAGCAGCAGGTGCTGGTCTACTTTTTCTGCTGTTACCCTTTCTCTGCCCCTCCCAAAGCCTTCCCAGGTCTCAGCCCCCCTACTGAGGCCTCTGGTGAGCTTATACCTCCACAGTGAATGTCTACTATACTAACAGTTGATCATTTTGATGCCAGTTGTGTTCCGAGGATTTGTAAGCTATTTAAGATGCAAGATTATACCTTACGGGTTTTCCCCCCTTGTTTTTAGACAGTAGAACACATGCTGGACACTTTGAAGGCACTGTATAACTAAACAACTAATCATTTAATTTTTTTATAATATTGAATTATAACAACATAAGAATAAATTTAATTTGCCTTGACCCAAAAAGTACATTACAAGAAACTGCATATGTAAATATTTGTTGTCTTCAAAGAAAGAAAACAAGAAAAGAAATATAGCATTGCATCTGGAGAGCTGAGCCGGGCGATCTGCACCAGTCCATAAATCTACCAGGTTTACCAAAACAATCCATCAGAAAACAGAGCCAAGGAGCAAATAGTTCTGACAGCTGTAACCCTTCTGTTTTACAACATGCACAGAATGGACGCACTTCCTTCAACATCTTCATAAACAGAGCGTGCAGAACAAACACAAGCTCCCCAGTAGAAGCCACTCGATCCAGGCCTCCACTAACGGGCTGTACTTATCTTTGTGGTGACAACCTTAACAGCCACCTATCAAACCCACCACAGGTGTCCTAGGAACCATTAATAAGACAAACGGAACAAAATTTCTTATTAGGGTTTGGAATTTCCAGGGCCGGTAAGGTACCAGCAGCAGCTGCCCCCTTTAAAAGGGCAGCCACCTCACCATCCTCGGAGTGGGAGTTCTGCTTCCTTTATGTTAAGAACGAACACCCAGCTCGGGGCCACCTGCATATGTATACCCACTAATAAATCCCACGTGAGAATCCCAAACGCGTCTTTACTTGAGGCATGAGCTGCTGTCAGGTGACAAACATTCTATTAAAGCAAGCCTCTGAGGAGTAAGCTTCCCCTTGGAGGCCGTTTGTGTTTACAACATGCTGCGTTTGAAAGCCACGCTGGGATCTGTCACTGTACAATAGGTAATAAACTTTGCCATATGTTTTCTTAATGGGTGAAATTAACCTGCGAATGTACAAAGGCAGCACCTTGATTGTCCCCCAAATCCTGTTATCTGGGCCAAAGGAAGGAAAAAGTACTCCACTGGGACACAGCCCCAAACTCTGACCCGGCAACCAGCTGGGAACCAAACAATTTATGTACCTGAATTAAGCTCTCTTAATACTGTCAGCGGTAGTAAGTACTACTTGCTACTAGTAGTAAGTACCTACAATGTGCCAGGTATTATGCAAGGCACATCGCAGAGCTTCTCTCTACTTTTACTATATCTCAGTGAGGTGGTACATTCTAGCCCTGAAAGTGCTGCCCCACTCGTGGCCAGTGATCCTCGTAACAATCCTGTAAGGAAAGTCTCTTGGGAGGATCCAGATCCTCAGAGAAATTAAGCGACTGGTCCAAGGTCACCTCGATCAGAGTGAGTGTGAACGGAGACTAGAATGTGCGTCCTTTCACCTCACCCCTTGCTATTTTTCTCTATACTACGGCGTCTCTGATTTAGCAGAGCACATGTAATTATATTTCAAGGCAGCTCTGCCATTTGCCCCCAAAGGGATACAGACCAGGAAGAGAGATCAGATGGCACAGATGGCACAGCCGGCACAACGGCTCTGCGGCTGGCTGGTGTGGAGAAAGAGGGGGCTAGACAGTAACAAAATAAGGGAAGCCCAGAGCACGGAGAGCTGTGGCAAAAGGGAAGGCGAGGAGGCCCACGTCACACATTAGAGTCTGAGGTCTGAGCAGAACAACCCACGTGGCTATGTGCTGCGCCTCTCCTATCAGGCCGATTGTCCTCATAACCGGAGCTCTTCAAGAAGGTGCTGCTGCTTCTATAAAACTCACTGTTTCTCATGAAAATATTTCTAAAATAGATTGTACAGAATATCTCCTTTTCACAAAACAAAGGATATGGAACATACTTTTTTTTTGGGACAAACTATTGTTAATCACACTGTTCTGTAGCATGACATGAACCTACTTTTTGCTCACTAAGCCCTGCCTAATAACAATACGCTTTTTCATTGTCATTACAACCAGTCAATGATTTCTACCCAATTTCAAGAGACAAGAAGATGCATGAGATCAAGATATCACATTTTTCTTAAATGCTCTAGAACGCACGTCTCAGTATATAGATCTACAGAACAGATATAACACACTTAATATAGTAGAGTCATGTTTTCAGAAGTGAGAGAAGAGACATTAGTTTCTAAAATCATTAAAGTGAAATTGCATACAGTTAAAATTACCTTGGAAATTCCTTATGTGGCCCAGAAAGTACAGTACTCTCTACATAGTTTTTTATGTACAAAACGCTTATCAGTTCCTCTGACTCTTAGTCTATGTTTCTCTACAGCTGCCAATCAGATATATTCAAATTCTTTCTCCACAATAATGAAAAACTCATTACCACCCATTTGCTTGGTCTCTTGAACATGTTTGCCCCTCTGTTGGGACTCAGAACCCTAAGAACACACCCTTTCCTTTTGTGTCATCACAAATACCATCACTGTTTAATATAAGCAATGCCAAAAGTCACTCCCTGGTCATGAAATGGTTAAATGTGAATGGCCAGGATTTCCTGACAGCTGTCTTCTTCCTCAGGGCAAGATGTCACTTTTTATTGACAGTATCTAACAACCCTTCTACCTCTTTTAATTGGAGGTCCAAGGTAGCTAGGAAGAACTGAAAGTTGATAGAGGAAAACACGGGTTCACTCTCCGCTCCACAGGAAGCTGTAGATGTCACTGCTCAGATGCCATCTTGATTTATGTAGTTCTTTATTCTACAAATATTTATAGGGCATCTGCCATGTACAAATACAAGGCACATAATGTAGATGAAACCACCATGGTGCCTGTCCTCATAGAGTCTATAGTACAATACAGTACAATACAGGGAAAAGGCAGGACCCTAATTAAAATACAGTACGTATGATAAGTCAAACAGCAGAAAAGTATGGGGTGCTATAAAAGCTCATAGGACAAGTACTTGAATCAAACCTGGGGGAGGGAGTCATCAAGGAAGGCTTCCTGAAAGAAGTGATGTCTAAGCTAAGACCTGAGGGCCAGGAAATAGCCCAGGAAGAAGAGGTGAGGAAGAAAAGAAGGAAGAATGGTTCCAGGCAGAGTTAGCAGCATGTGTAATGGTCCACCGGTGAAAAAATAACCAGTCAGAAAGAAAGGCTAAAGTAAAAGCCAATAAATATGATGATCAGGTGGCCACTGGGGAGCTTTGAGAAAGACAATTTAGCAGTGTGACAGGTGAGAGAAGCCAAGTTGCAAGGGGCTGTAGAATAAACTGGTGTTAAGGACAGAGAGAAAGGATTGGTGGACTATTTGTTTATGAAGTCTCTCTGAAAAGAACAAGTTGAGAGCACTCTGATGAGAAAGCACTATCAAAAGAACACAATTTTAGCACAGCTTTGACTCACTCTGCTGAAGGAATATTTAAATTCCCAGAATTCTCCCGCCGGCCAGCACCACACACGGGGAAGCTGGGTGCCACCAATCTCTTACATAACACATTTGCAAGAATTTGTGTGGCTGCTGATACGAGTTTGAATAATGTAAATAAAAAAGAATGAAATCAAACCCTACTCCATGCTCAGTGGCTGCTGCTGGCCCAGCAGGTCTTACCTGAAGCAGGACAACACAAGGCGTTATCTGTGAGGTGCCTGGGAGGCTCCCAAGCCTCAGAGATCATCCTCTGAGCATGACAGAAAATACTCTCATTTGGGAGGTGGTACTTTGGGGTAAGCTTTTCCCTATTTTCTGTTGTACCAGGTTTAAAAAAAAACACAAAAAAACAAGTGTCCCCTGGAGGAAGGTCCTGGGTAACTAACATCTAAGAATAAACGAATTCACTGGTTTCTTTGTCTACTCAGCACATCCCAGGTGGAAGTGTAGGGCGGGATGGAAGGCTGGGAAAACGTGAATATAAGCTTGTCCCACTCCCAGTTCTACTCTGGCCACTAACCCCACACCTGCTAATACCAAGAAAATGCAAAAAGGAGTGTATACACTCAGCAGACAACTTGTGGGGCGGAAGTATAAGTTTCAAATGCTTAGAGTTTCATATCTTCAGTGATGCAATTTTTTAAAACGATGTGAAATACTCAGAACTGTTTTGATCGAGATTTCGATCTCTGTTTCTCTAAGTTGATTCAGCCTCCAATGGCCATGAACCAAAGAAATGATTTTCACGAGGGCATTATTTCTTTTGAAGTATTTCCAATTTGTGGGTAAAAATTACAGTTTTTACCACTTATTCCAACAATAGTCGGTCTTCTAATCTAAAGTAAAAGCTAAAATCTGTTATAAAAATGAAATTATGAAAGGCTCACATCCATAAAACCTGGCATCGCTGATGCTGAACAAACACCAATGATAGCTGAAGCTAGTTGGTTTATGCAGCCCAAGAATCACAAATTGGTAACCTTCGGTCTGAATCCAGCTCACAGAGTTTTCTTTGGCCAGATAAGTTTTAACTTTAATGCCTTTAGATGGGACCTGTTCTCCGCAAGCTGGCCGCAGGCCTCTCGAGTTCCAATTGATCACACAAACCACCATTTACACTTTCATATTTCTTGCCCGGTCCTTGCAGACATTTGCGTTTGGGACAACTGGTTTATATAAACATATTAAAAACAAACAAGTAACTTTTCTCCTACTAAGGTAGAGCTCCATTGTTAACTGTTTCAGAGTAGAATATAATGTGGGTTATTGAGCAATAGGATCACTAAAAACAAGAAACCACAACAGTGTGCAACACCCCTGGTAATCATTGTTAACCAGGGGACACCAACAGCACCAGTGCGGTTCATCCGTCTCCGAATAAGCCATGTGACCACGGCTTTGAAACGACGTTTTAACAGAAGTGTCTGCCAGAGTCACCCTCTAATCTCGCCTCATGTACACCGATCCCACAAGATCCCTGGCATCTGAATGTCACAGAACATAAGCCTGACAGCCAATATCCAATCCCGGCTGGGCCGGGCAAAGGAAACAACGCTGCTATTGCTATTCAGTAAGCTGTGGTTGTACTGCAGCCTCTGTAGTGTCCACATAACGACGCTCGGAGCAATTCACACCCAGCACTCGGCCAGCTGAGCCACCTGGTTGCTATTTCAGACATTCGCGGCATGCAATACACATGCTGTGCATCACCCGTCTGTCTGTATGTCCTGGCACAGAGGATTTAAGTCCCGACTTCAACTCCATATCAGCTTCTCATGACACTTCCTGTCACATCCTCCACAGAACCCAACCAGAAAGCTAGTGCTCAAAGGAAGCTTTTGAGTTCCTCTCATTCAACCTCCTCATTCCTCAAACTTGTTCAAGAATGAGAAACTAGGCCCAGCAAGTTGATAGAACATGCTCAAAGTTTTGTCATACCAGCGTCTTAACAGGGACCAGAACCTAGATATCCAAGGCCCCCACCGTGGAGGTGTTCTCTCTGCGACCAGCTGTCCCGAGACACAGCATGCATTTAAGCGTCATGTCTCTTTGTAGCCTAGCCCCACATGCCTGAATTTGATTTCTGGTGCATGGGCAGCCTAGCTCACTCAGGATCAGGGTTAGGGTGTCAGTCAAAGCCCACTGATGATAAAGGGCTCCTGGGTGCATATGTTACCCTAAGAGACATGTCAAGGAATATTGACTGGCTAGAGACAAGGCTGTGGAGTTTGCAATCCTGTACCCAGTCATGACTTTCACCTACAAAGATAAACTCTGTCTCTTCTGCTCCAACTTACTCATGACCAAGTGGTGGTTCTTTTTGCATCACCAAGTTTTTCACTCTCCAAGAGCTCTCCGAATGTGCCTGGTCCCTTCCCCGGCCCTAGACAGACATTCTCCTAGAAGTCTCATCTGGAGTAAATGAAATAAAACCCTATGTGACTGCCCCTATTTTGTTTAGTTGTGTACAACTTTAAAGTATTTACATTATCTACAACTGGGTAATATCAATTTAAAAAAAGATAAAATAATCAAATATGGCAATTAAACTCATGTCTATAAAAGATGGGGGTATCCTTTACAGGGACATATGGTCTTACTACACTGTTTTAAAAGAAAAATTATATTGGACTTCAGTGTTTTGTGGGGATTTATAATAACCACATGTTGAAGGTTGCCTATAATTAATTTCCTCTAGTTCTCATTCTCATTGTTCAGTGCGTTCCAGACTAGGTCTGTGGTCCTTTGGGGAAGCTTTATGGACCTCTGAGAATTTCCCCTTCTGATCTGCAGTGCTGTGGTTCCTGGAGTATGTATCCTTGGTTTCCCTGATAGCATCTGTGTCGCTGTCTTGGGGGATGGGAGGGAGTTGGTAATCCAATATGTAGGGCTCCATTCACAGTATTATATCATAGCCAGTCACCAAACAAGAAACAACAGAGAAAAAAAAGCCCAGTGAAAGGAAGCTTGTGTGGTAGACATTGTGGCTCACTTGACATCCTTTCCATTCCCCCTCCTTAGCAAGGTGCTGTTTGAAGGGGAAAATTACCCACTGCAGATCAGAAGGGGGAATTCTCAGAGGTCCATAAAGCATCCCCAAGGTACAGTCCCCAGCTCTCAGGTTCAGCCCGGACCATTTTAACTCATTCACAGTAACCCCGTCCACCACACCGTGTAGTGACTGCTTTAGACAGTCCAAGCCTAAACCAGTCAGCACAGCATATTCCACAACCAATAAACTGGCTTGCAATTGGGCACGCGGCCCTATTCGAGTTAATGAGACACCAGAAATTTCCTGGGGGCTTCTAGAAAAGGTCACTCACTCCTGTGCAGAACCACCAGAAGCCAGTTCTTCCTCTCCCTCTGGACAGTGTGTTGCAGATATGAAGTTATAATTGCTGCAGACATTTACCCATCATGAGAGAAGCTAGCCGAGGATGAACTTCAACCACAGAAGGCAGACTGGAAAGAAAATGCATTCTTGACATCACTGAACTGCCAAATCAAAACTCATTCTAGTTATGTAAGCTAATAAAACATTCTCTTTCGCATGAGCCAATCCACACTGGGTTTCTCTTTCTTGCATAAGAAGAGCCATAACTGATATAATATCCTGTGCAGTTAACAAGGACTTCAAATGCTGCTGCAGCTTTACCACATGACTAGCGCATTCTCCTCCACTGCCTCAAGCCTGCTGCCTAACAAAGGCCAGAGCGCAGTCTGGGAGCCGCTCTCCTGCAAGGCCGAGTCTTGCCTATCTGATGGTGCTGGTGACTGGCAGGAGCGCCCTGGCGGGGATGCTGAGGAAGCTCAGTGCGCAGACAGGGAGATGCCCGAGAGCTAGGACCCGAGTTCCTGGGCTTCCTTCTCCGCTCCCAGCATGGCGCTGCCCTACCACCCCTGATGGGTTCCTGACGGACCCCGTGTGGGGACTTCCTTGCCACAAAGGAGTGGCCGCCTTCCTGACAGGGGGCGGAAAGAGCAAGACTTGTAAGGTAGGAAAAGGTATGTAAAAACTGCAGACCCTAATAAGAAGCCAAGGGCCAGGAGCCAGGTCAGGCCTGCCTTGGGGCTCATCCCAGGAGCCTAGGGTGTGGCAAGGGGCTCAGGGACACAGTTGGTGAAGGGTAGGAACTTATTTGGTAGCTGGCAGAGAGAGGGCACTGTCTTGGGGCATGGGGGATGGGGATGGACAGCACTGATCTATTAGGGTCAGGCCAGATTTTTGCCTTAGGATATGCTCGAAGTCTACTCGGGGCTGCATTTATGAAGGCACACAGTACATAGCTCATTGCATTTCTGCACGTCCATTCTGCAGTCTTACCTCCAAAATACTGAATTCCAAAATAATCACTTCTGGAAACTGAAGAAATCAGTCAGTATTTTATTTAGGCTGTCTTTGCAGGCACCTTTAACTGAACTCTCTCAGTCCCCACCACCCACATGCAGCAAGTACTTGTTCACAAGCTAGAAATGAAGAAATGTTTCTTGTCAGCCTGGCTGGTATGGCTCAGTGGACTAAGTGACAGCCTGTGAACCAAGGGTCAGCGGTTCAATTCCCAGTCAGGGCACACGCCTAGGCTGTGGGTCAGGTCCCTGGTAGGGGGCACACAAGAGGCAACCACACGTTGATGTTTCTCTCCATCTCTTTCTCCCTCCTTTCCCCTCTCTCTAAAAATAAATAAATAAAAATCTTAAAAAAAAATAAATTTCTCATCCAGCTTTCTTAAGGCCTACTTGTTGCTGATAGCAGCTGCCACATAAATAACAGCATTTCTGTATTTGTTTTGTTGTCCTGAGTTTTGATAATGGAATTTCCTCCGTCAGGCGCTCCTCTTCCGGTTCTCACCACAGCCAGCTAGGAAAACTCTCTTATAGAGCCAAACAAAGTACCACAGGGGTCTTTGCCTTCATGCTCTAGGGATAGCCAAGAACTAACTACTGAAAGCGCTGATGCCAAAGGATACCAATCAAAGATTTGGTTAGCCCCAGTGATGTGAGGTAGTGGGACTTCAGAGCTCATTGGTACACAATGTACAAAAGTGAACATAAGAAATTACCTTGGTTGGTCAAAAAAAGCCAGAAAAATTATTACACAAACAAATGTAAATGCAAATTAGGGTGATAAGGTCAATCTCACATGACCTATAATTGAGAGGAAGAGAAAGAAGGGCAAGAGAGTCAGGAATGAGGAGTTAGTTCTCTCCACAAGATGGGACAATCTTGCACAAATACCTCATGTTACTTTGTCCACAAAGTAAAGACCATGGGCAATTAAAGAAGAGGAGATGACACAGGTGATGGCACAAAGTTATTTTCCTCTATACTTAGCACTAGTCCAACTTTCAACGGACAGTGAAATGAGAAGATTTGGCCAGAGGACACAGTCGTAAGATCTAAAGGAGGTGGAAGGAGGAAAAGGCTTGAACTGGTTCAGGGTAAAGGAAGAAGACAAAGGATTTGGGGCAAAAATTGTCCAGATCAAGCTGTACTTGATAACAATCAGTCGCTCTTATCTTATGTTAAATATATCCAAGTAACTTAAAAATGAATGTAGGGCCCTGCCCGGGTGGCTCTGTTGATTAAAGTGCCATCTGCACACTAAAAGTTTGCAGGTTCGATTCTTTGTCAGGGTATATACCTAGGTTGTGGGTTTGGTCCCCGGTTGGGCTGCATACAGGAGGCAACCTGTAGATATTTCTCTCTCACATCGATGTTTTTCTGTCTCTCTCTCTCTCTGTCTCTTTCTCTCTCTCCCTCTCTCAAATCAATAAACAGATCCTTGGGTGAGGATTAAAAAAATACGAATGTAGGGAGGCTTTATGAGATTGTAGATTCTAGGGTTTATAAGATTATAATGCTTGGAAAACCAAACAGATTTATCTCCATGTCAAAACTGAGGAAGGCAACATTTGGCAGAGGACTCCTCTGAGATAAGAGTTCTGGTCCTTTCCGGTGTTTGCCGTGGGTCCTCTCTAGGTGGGTAGGACACTCTGGGGGAACAACCAAAACGAGTCAGGCTGAAACCACTGCTGGAGGAGCCCACGGCACTTGGCTTTCTCTAGAACCACTGCACTCGGAAGTCTGAGCCTGAATGTGGTCACACACCCTACCCGAGCACGCAGGGCGGTAGGAAGGATGCTGGGGTCAGAGGCAGGTTCTCACGCCTGCTGCAGCACTGTGATGCTGAATAACCCGGGACACCTGACTTGATTCCTGTGTCCTAAATTTAATTTGTAAAATGAGTAGATTAGACTAAGTCAAATGGCTTCTCATCTCTCTCCCAGTAAAAGTCATATTCATTATAATTGTCCACAAGGCGCCCCCTATTCTGGTCCTCAGCATCTGTCTGGCTCGTCGCCCCTCCTGTTATCAGCGCCTCGGCCTTTTCTGGAATACCACCCCCATCCCCACCTCAGGGCCTCTGCATCTCTTCGCCTTCTTCCCAGAATGTTCTTTCCCAGGGTAGTCCCAGGTCTGGCTTCCTCATATCTGTCGTGTGAGTCTAATGTCACATTCTCAATGAGGACACACAAGTGCAAGTCCTCCCTGCCTACACAGTCCTCATCCCATTTCAGCTTAAAAAAATGTTTTCCCTCCTAATCACTTAACAGTATCCCACATACTGTATTTATATCAGTCAATCAATCTCTCTCTCTATATATATACAGTGGTACCTCGGTACTCATCATTAATTCATTCCGACGAATGTTGAGCAAGCAACAATTGAGAAAGCATTTCCTCTTCCGAGGTGTCGTGATTCATACAAGTTCTAGCAAATGTGAGGAGTGGCGAGCTAGCACCCAGTGCAGAAACACTTTTTGTCATCAAAATGAGACAAGTATCAGGTTTGATGAGTTCTGAAGCCGATGACTACAGAGGTACCACTGTATATTGCTTTTCATATTTATTTCTTTTTAATCCAGAACGGATCAAAAAGAACAATCACACATACAGGTGCCAGCCAAAGGTCTAAGGTAGCTAGAAAAGTATGCATAGAAAAAGGTTTATTACCTTGTTTTAAAAGCTGTAGCTAACATAAATACTTAGCTTCGTTTTCCACTGATCTGGCTTCTCCTGCTCTGTGTCTGAATGTTTTATCTATTTGCTTTTCTTATTATCTAGAAGGCTGGCTTTCCAAGGGCAGGAACTTCTATCTGCCTTGCTCGCTGCTGTTTCCCTGGTACCTGGAAGAGTACAGGAATTCGGTAAGTTTTGGTGAATGGATGCATGCATGGGGGGGTGAAAAAGAGAGCAGGTACAGCTCTTTACAGTGTCTTCTAGCTGTCAGGTCCGTGGGCCATGAGACCTATGGTCAAGGGCTCTCCTTCTTCACCACTGCACTAGTATGGCCTCCATAACCACGTGACACCACAGGCCAACCCAGGGCCAGATGCGACATGCTTTCACTCCACTGCAGAGCTTCTCCAGCGCAGCTGCCTGCATGCTCCACGCCCTGTGCCAAAGGGCCATGACCACCCTGTACTCTCCGCAGTACCACAGCCTCCAAAGGTTGTTTATAGGAAATTCTTAGTATTCGATATATTCGCATTTCTATGCGAAATTCTTTATATTTGATAAGCATATTCTACAATATATGTTTAAATATATATTAGTATTCACACCCATTTTTCTCCTAAGGAAAAATTAATATTATTTTGGAGAACATAGTTACCTCCATTTCCTTTGTCCAATTCTTCATCTAAGATTCCTTACCACCACGATACCACACTATTAATTTAACCTGAAGTGAGAAGAGGTGGGTGATGCTCCCACATGCATTTGGGCCAGTTCCACTAGATGGCAACATGGTCAGGGTGCTGGTATCCAAGGGTGAAATTTACCAGCAACACAGACAAGAGGAGCTCCCACATGCCCTCCTCTTCTCTTCTATACTTATCCCCTTGCTTCTTCACTTTTAGCCTGGCTACTTCCAACTAGTAATTTATAATTTTCTCTTAAATGGTTCATGCCTACTCATGAGTGTATTTGATTTAATCACTCCAGCCTTGGAAGAGTTATGTATGCTTCTTCTCTCTGCCAAAGTATGTTACTTACCCTCCCTTTGGAACTCTACCCAAAACTCACTTCTTCCATAAAACCTTCCCAACCAAACCTGGCTCGGATCCCAAATTTATATGTGCCATGATATACAGTCACAGACACATAACCATTTTTATATATCGGGTAGAATATGCCTATACACACACACACACACACACACACACACACACACACACAGAAAGTTGACAGAGAATCACATGCACAGCTCTGGGCATCTGGTAGCCAAATGTGCATTTAACATAAATGATGTGCTGGTTACCACATTCCATATAACAGAAGAAGTCATGGATCTAGGAAATAGCATTAGCCGCCAAGCTTTCAATTAATGAGCCAAGAAACTACATATATTAACACCCACCTATGTCTTCCAATTTTTTAGTTCCTTCCTAGCATTCAATTTAAGCTCCAGAAAGTTTTCTGAGCAGAAAATTTCTAGATAAATCGCAACAAATGTTATACATAAACTTGAAAAAAAATCTGTAAATATAAATATAACTTTAAGGACTATTTAAAACACTCTCTTTATTTCAATCCTCAAAAGCTTTTCCAATTTATCTTAAAAATAAAGTTAAGTCAACTTGTAGAAGCATTAAATGTGGCTGAAAAGAAGCATAAGGTATATTTTAAAAGTACAAAAGCGCTTATACATAGGATAAAATTGCTTATTGGCTATTAGAGGAAGTGGAGCAGGGATATTCTAACAAACGTCTACACAATGGGAGAACAGAATAAACACCGTTGTGTTTTCAGGCCATCACATGGTATTGCTGCCACTACCAGACCACTGGGAATCAGAGATGTCTTAAGAGTAATAAAGCTCATGGAAATGGTAAAAACAAAAAAAGTAAAAAAGCTATCCAATCTTTTCAGAGTGCCATTTCTGAAACATTTCAAGCCTTCATTTGTCTACAAATGAAACTGTCTACATGCAAATTAAGATGCCATTTTCCCACCCACAATAGTCAAACATCCCTCAGCTCAATACCAGTTCTCCACATGCAGAGTCACAGTAAAAGCAAAGCTGTGATTTGTTGAACACAGCCACTTTAAAGCTGCGACCAAAAGTCATTCCCTCGTAGACAGTAACACCAGGTTACTTAGTCATCTGAACATTCCGGCAGATTCCAACATGGACATCACATCCAGGTTAGTCTAAGGGCAGTTTTAACTCACCTAGTCTCAGCATTTTCTCCCTGTATCGATCAGGACAGCTTCAGAGTCTTGGCAGAGTCACACAGACTGGAGGAAAATGCACAGCCACCCTGCTGGTACGCACTCTACAGCATCTGGCATCTGTGTCACCTTCGGGAAGAGCCAATCCTCCTTGAGAATAATTCAAAAGAATTTATACTGTCCTTTTGAAAAATCTACCATGAGCTTTTCAAAATAAATGCACAGACGACACTGGTCAACAACAGTCACTTTAAAAGTTGTCTTGCTTGTTATTCCGGGAGCTGGGTGTCGTCACCCGTAGTGGAATGCATTAGGTAGCCTTTAATTGTGAATTCAGAGAGGTCTCTGCATCCCAGTGGGGATGGACTGGTTGCTACCTGCACTTGCTACCTGTAAACTACAGCCACACAGAAACACAGGGATTATCTGAGAGAGGTGAACAGGAGGTATTTTCAAAATCAGGCAGAAACAGGAAGTCTAATGTTTCAACATGCTAGAAAAGAGGAGTGCATACTTTAAAAAAAAGGGAGCAGCACCAATCATAGATGCCTGGAAAACAGAAAATCAAAAAACACCTCATTCCTACCTGGCCAGTATGAACATGAATGTCTATGAATAGTTAAGTACTGCTTGGAGGTGTTCTTGTTCTCAGGAGAACTAGAGAATAGAGTTTGGGTAATGTTGCTACTTAAAATCATTAGTCTTTTGCTTTTGAAGAGAATATAAGGTTCTTATTAAACATGTGCCCGTGACTATATCCGGACACACACAGTATGTATGTATGTATGTATGTATGTATGTATGTATGTATGTGTATGCATGCATATACACTGTCTAATAGTCCTTTAGAAGCTTGTTTATTTACTGGTGCTTTAACAGTCATCACCACCCACAAGTCTTTCCCTTCTCCATCCCCACCACGTGGGATTCTGCCAGTTCTACCTGGCACACTTCAAGCACACCACCTCTGTAAAGCCTTTTTCTGAGGGTCCCAGGCGATCACTGGAGCTTTCTTGGTAACACTTTCTGGGCACCTAATTGCAGTTGTCCTTATATTATCTTTGGTGACTCATCTATCTATCTTCTACCACCTGCTAAGTTTCTTGATTTTATTTTTATGCTCTTGAAGCAATAACACTTTGTCTAGAGTCTAATAGGTACTCAGCAGGAAAAAAAAAGATACCAATTGAAATGCAATAGTCAAGTGCTCTGGAGTCTAGTAGGCGTGGTTCACATTCCAATGGTGCCACTTCCTGGTTTTGTAGACTTGTAAATCACTCGACCTCTCCCAGCAATTTTGTTCTCTTCATATGAGAATAACAACACGTACCTCAGAGACTTGCTATCAACCATGTGAAGCAAATAACACATTGCCTGACACACAGTAAGTGCTCACATGGCAACGACCCTTGCTGTTGACCTGCATTAACGCCTACCACTAACTAACTCAGGGACAAGGCTGAAAGAGATGCCAAATCAACACCAACTTACAAATATTGTATACATTTCTTATTTTCTTTAGCCTATATTATCACGTGGCTAAGTTTAGAATCCATCCTTTTGCACTTCTTTGTGTTATCTCCCCAAATTCCGACTGGTCCCTTAATGCTATGTATTCATGAGGGACTAAGGGTCAAAGAAGATACCAAAAGAATGTTTCTCCTGGGAGTACAGGCTTCTTTTCTTTTCTTCTTTTTTTAAAATTTTATTATTTTTGATTTTTGAGAGAGGGGAAGGGAGGATGAAGGAGAGGGAGAGAAACATCGATGTCAGGGATAAACATCAATTGGTTGCCTCCCATATGTGCCTCAGCTGGGGACCAAACCTGCAACCCAGGCATGTGCCCTGACCTGGAATCAAACCAGTGACCTTTTGGTTTACGGGAGGACGCCCAGTCAACTGAGCCACAAGAGCTGGGGCTGGAAGTACAGGTTTCTAAATCACAAGGACTTCCCAAACTCTGACTTAGTGGCAATTCTGAGGGTAAATTACAAAGCGTAAAAAGAAGAAATGCTACATCTAAACAGAGGGACTGGTCTCTCACATTTCCTTAAAATACGGCCCCAGTGGTAGCTGCATGGCTACGTGGCTTTGGAAACCACCCTGTCCACTACTGATAGGAGAAGAAGGAGCAGCACAGTGAAGCTATGGGACGCAAAGGCTGGAGGAAGCCATACGGCACCACATAAAAACAACTTGCCAACACAGCGGCAGTGCCCTCACACATGCTGCAGGCAGTCAGGGAGGCACCAGCACACCCCTGACTCCCGGCAAGGGCGCAGAAGGCTGCATGCATGATAGCCCTGTGTATCGACTGGGCACCCACACACCCAGCAGTACCAATTCCTGATTTTGCAGAGGGAGAATAAAAAGCAACACATCTGGATGGGCAAGAAATCAGGCAGGTGGCCATTTCCTTAAGACATCCTGCCCAGGTCTTACATGCTCAGATCTATGCAAAGTTTGCCATTTTTAGCAATCCCAGCAGTTGTAATGATATATTCTGGTCATCCTACTTCATTTGGGAAGAAAGAAGAATCACAGACAGGGGCTACAGATCAGGGAGATTTGTGGAGCAGTCAAAACGCACAGAATAGCCTCTTATACAGAAAAAAAATCTCACTCTCGTTGGTGGCCTTTGCAGATATGAATGCAGCTCTTCCGTGCTTCCCAAGGACTTGCAAATTAGGACTCTCAGCGGCTGCAAGGATCCACAGCTGTGATGGTGGCCCAGTGCCGAGGCATCACCTGTGCTCTGAGGCAGGGAGGGGAGAGGAGGCAGCAGGGATTCCAGCCCTAGAAGCCCTGCCTGGTGGCCCAGTGACCTAGGAATCTGTCCAGGTCCAGCTTTCTTAAGGCAGCTTGTGTTTAGGAATACACATGGTTCTCCATCTTTTTCTGGCAAGCCCGGCTCTGAGTCAGGGTACCTCCAGCCCCCACCCATGGGGGTACAACTGGCTTTGCCTGTGACGGAGGCACTCAGAGCTTGACGGTGATACTGAGGGAGCCTTCACTATCAGTTATGACGGTGGCCCAATGCAGAAAAGGGAAGCCTGGGTCCATCTTATCTGATATTTCTTTTCAGCCCATCTGCAGCCACACTGACAGTGGCTCTCAGAAAACCAGATCCTCCTCTTCTGAGCATGCGTTATCTCCACGTTATCTAGGCATCTCTGAGCAAGGCGCTATCACTTAAATCATTTCCCTGTCTCCACTGCCTGGTGAAAGTGGGTGGTAATCCCAATTTCCAAAGACATTGACAGAGCGAAAGAGATTAAGCAGCATATTCAACAGGGCACTGCAAGATGAGGCCAGGCTGAGAAGAGAAGCCAGAACACCTAGGCCCTCCCCTCCCAGAGCAATCTCAAGAACACACACTCTCTCTCTGGCCTAGTTTCATCGGCTGCTTATTGCATACCCCAAGAAAAACATTTCCTTTACAGCCGCCCACATCCTTATCGGCAACATATTCAACAAAATCAGCAAAACAATAATGAAATGTGCCTGCATAAAGAAGATACCACCATTTGTTGATTTCATCGGATTCTATAGCCTCAGAAACAGAACTGGAAACATCTACGAAATACCTTGACCTTTGAGTTTTGGCATTCCCAAGATACTCTGAAGTCCCTAGTGCAAAATCCAGTGGCTGCCAACAGTAGTGGTGTTTTCGTTCTGTCCAACCCCACGGCTGCCGTTCCCCATCCATTCTCTCCGCACCCTCCTCTTCTGTGCTGTTCTCAGGCACCTTGACTCTTTTAAGAGCCTCTCTAAAACCACGGCCCAACCAGAGCCTCCCCCTGATTCAACTTCTCTTTGTCCCTCTCTTCTTCTTCAAGGAAGATGGGGTCCTTAGTGAAGTGGGAAAGAAGACAGGCTGAAGGGGAATTATTCCAGGAGACTGCCTGGGGTTGGCAAGGGGCTCCGGAAGTGTTTTACCGATATTATCACTGGATGGTCAGACTTGCCGTTTCTCACCCGAGGAAGACTCGCACGGGCAGAAAAGTGCATGGTTCACACCTAGGCAAGGGTGGGGAAGTCCCACTGGCTGAGCGCCTGCTGGAACCAGGCAGCATGCATGACACCTTCCCTACATTAGCTCGGTTCTCACCCAAACGCTGGGAGGTGGGCTCTATTATCCTCTGGTTACAGGTGAGGAAACTGAGCTCCATAAATTTCATACACCCGTTCAGTGCAATGCCAGGATATGAAAGTAGGTGTGTCTTACTCTCAATCTGTTGGCTTTTTTTCTCTTCATATCATACCATGAACACGTCCTTGGTTTAGCAGACAGAAAGCACAAATGCGGAACTGTCTGGAAAATAAAAAGGACACTGGGCAACCTACTTTTCAAGGCCTGGCAGAGATGTCAGTTAAACAGTGTGAACAGAGCTGCTGGGGGCTAGCGCTGGCCTCAAAGACAGGTCTGGGGTGCAGACGTAGACGTCTCAAGTCTGTCATCATTTCAGCTGTCACTCATGGCCTCCCCCTAATGGGCTACAGAGAAAGTAAGTATGGGAAGGCAGACCTTTCTACCATACAGTATGTGTTTCTATGTTTTAAGTATAAATTCTATATGTTACTCAACAAACAAACAAAGACTGTCTTTCTCTTTTCTTTCTTAGAATCACCTCACTTCAACGCTGGCAAGGCCTCGGACATCATCTAACCTCCTTCCGCAGCGAGGAGAACGAGGCAGCCCAGGGAGGCTGCAGGCATGCCCAGAACCGCAGCTGCGGGGGCGGCAGGGCTCGGGCTTCGGAATGAGCTTCTATGTCTGTCTCCTATGATGCAGGCTCAAATCTCTCTTCGCACTTACACCACCAATGAAAACACTAGATCAGCATTTACAAAGCAAAGCTACACTGAGCATCACTGCAATAAGTATGCTGGCGCTCGAATGTGGTTTATTTTCTCCTGACCTGAGCATAAACAGAGTCTTGACATTTTATAGCATTCTTCCATTGCAAACCTTCATGTGAAATTGAACATGATCCCTAGTAATAAAATATTAAACTAATTAAAGTCTCAATTTGCCAAGGAAAACTCTCCAATTCAGAGTAAATGTCTCTATAAATTTCTAGAATTTCCAGTTAATACGCAACATATGATATTTCCCAAGCTGAATTCCTCACACTCCCTCCACTGCCAAACCTGATCACTTTTCTGTTTAACCTCTCTGGATTCCATCACCACCCTGTCATCCTGTCATCACGAATTCTTCTCTTGCTCTGGATGGTCACCCACTCACCAAGCTCTGCGGTCTCCTTATCCGTGCTCCTCCTATCCTCATTTCCATAGCATTTCTGAACATTGGTAGGGGAAGGACAATGTGTCACCCACCTTCTGTGTCTTATCCCGTTTGCAACCAGCACCCCCATGCTCCTACACCCAACAGTCACTACCTGTCCTCCATCCCATCCTCCTCTGCCTAACAACTGAACAAATTTACCTCATAACAAGCTGACATCAAACAAGCTTCTTCTTCATGTGACAGGGGAGCAGACATTGACAGCAAACCACTCTCGTTCCCTGGAGAGGCATCAGAGCCTCCCCACTAAGATCCCTCCCCACTAAGCAGTGCTACTCCTATAGGTGACCAGGGGGGCATGGGAGCCCAGAGTCCCCTATCTTGGGGTATAGTTCTGTCTCCCTATATCTTCTTATCACCCAAGGCCCTTCGGGGCAAAGAAGGTCTAGTTTAATCAAGAAAATGCTCCTAATACAGCAAAAGCGCAGGTTGAAACCAAATCCATACATTTCCTTACCCTAAAACAGCCTCTCTTCTGGGACTCCATCTTCCCTTCCCATCAGTCGCTCAGATTTGACACTTAAGTGTCAAGAACATCATTCTCCTCTTACTCACCAGCCAGCGTGTTCTCATGTTTCCCCACCTCTGCAATGCCCAATGCCCGTTCTACTTTCCCCTCATCCCAGGTCCATTCCAGCTCCAACCTCCGCCTGCACTTACTGCTCCTTTCACTTAGTTGCCCACATCACACATCTTCCCAAAGCACAGGTCTGTTACCATCACGTCACCATCTGTGCCTAGAATTGAGTTTAAAAAGTGCTCTCCAGTCCGCACTTCACCATGTCACTCTGATGAGGAATGTGTGATGCCTCCCAACTGCACCAGGTTTAAGGTGGTCTCAGTCCTGCCCGCCCACCTCTAGGCTTCTGCTCACTCGCCTTCCTTGGCTTCCCAGGTCCTTCCCACCACCATCAGCTACAAAACGATGCCAGTCTCCCAAGGCTCAGCTTGCTCGAGGCCTGTCGTGCAGCCTGTAGCCAGACATCAGCTCCCACACCTCTGTCTCCCTCTGTCACTTGGAAGCTCTCTTACAGCATTTAGCATGTTTTACTCCAAGGGACAGCAATTGCTATATGCATCTCATTATCCACATTATACTGCACGTTCCTAGGTGACAGGAGAGCTCTTCTCGCATTCAACAAAATCAGCCTGTATTTATCTAGTACCTACTGCATGGGAGACACCGGCTTACATGCTGGGGATACGGTGGGAAATAAAACACATGAGGTCTCCGGTCCCACAAAACTGACATTCAGGGAGAAAGAGGGGGAAAACATGTAAACATATAAATAAATACAGGACAAACTGTGAGAGCTGCAAGGATGGAAAGGAACAGGGGGTTCTGATGGAGATCGCTCTGGCAGAGATGGCACTGGAGCCAGAAGAAGAGCAGGCGCTCCAGCCCAAGACAGGACGAGCCTGACATGCTCCAGGGAAAGGAGCAGAAAGAGGGCCGATGTGGCTGCAGTGCTGGAAGCACAGGGAAGAACGTATGAGAAGAGTTGAGAATTAGGCAAAGACCATATAGGCCTTGGTAAGAAGTGTATATTATATGGTGGGAATGGAAAACAGGTAAAATGCCTGGAAGGCAAAGTGGCAATAAAGATCAAAACCTTAAAACTACACATGCTCTTTGAACCACTTCTAAGAATACATCCAATGAAATAGAGACAAGTGCGGACAGCTGTACTTCCAAGGGAGTTGTGTGTTGTTATGCCAACAGTGGAAACATAACAGCGGAACTATCCAAATGGGCGATTGGTTAAGTGAATTATAGCACATTTATCTAGGGGCATGCAATACGCTCTTTAAAAATGATCTGTGGAGTAATTAATAACACAAGAATGCTTCACACAGGCTACAAAGCAATGTTTAAAAGCGAAGAAATTATATTAAGCAGTATATAATTTTTATAGAGGAAAAATTACAGGCATACAAATAAAAGCCTGGTGTGATATATCCACGATATTTTTTTCTTTTGCTGGTGGTGAAATTAAGAAATAGCTTTTCTTTCTTTCTTTCTTTCTTTCTTTCTTTCTTTCTTTCTTTCTTTCTTTCTTTTTCTTTCTTTCTCAAACTGTAGTTGATAAATACACTATATATACTTTTGTAACAAAAAAAAAGGTTTTAAAAAACCTGTTAGTCACAAGAATGTATAGAGTGTGTATATCCTATGAGATCACAAAAGTCAACTGAGGCTGCTGATCAAGAGGTGGCCAGGGAGATCTCCTGTCTTTTTGGGAATCTTCAAAGCAAAACAGAAAAATCATAAAAAACTCCCTAGAAGTTAGGGCAGGAAGTGTGTCATTCCTTTTTCTTTATCCTCCTGACTCAGCACTGACTGTCAGGCCCCTCCGATCCTTATTCCGAAGGAGCTGGAGGCAGGCGTCTGGGAGGTGGGAGACTTGGAAACCTCACCCAGAATCTCCCAGCCCGGGGGGCGAAGTTTGAAATTCTGACCTGGATCTTCAATTTAAGGGCAAAAGCTTTCCCTATTCTTCTTCAGATTCATTACAACTGAGACCAACAGTTGATTACATTCTTGTCTATTTCTTTTAAGTAAGATTTACTGCTCAAAATCCAAACACACTCTTGTGTTCAAGCCTTCTTCCTAAACAGGTTTGACAATTTCATAAACAGTTCAGACAAGTCACAACAGGTCTCAGACATTTGGATCTGGGCTTACGCATGGTCATGTTGAAAAAGTTCCCTGCAGAGACCCATTCAGCCAGTTTGCCTCCCTGCTCACCACTGGGTCACCCAGGTGGTTTGGTTCCAAGTCCCGTCTGGCAGGCTCCTAAGCTCAGAACTCAAAGGCTATTCAACTAGCACAGGCTGAAAGTGATTTGCTAGCAGAATCTCACATACTTCTTTTAGTTTTGTTTTTAGTAATCCCCTGGCAACTACAGAGCTGAGAAAAACATACACACGAGGCTACACAACAAAACAGAAATTTTTGACTTTGGAAGCCTTTAAATTTTTAAGGCAAATTAAATCAGAATTTGAGAGCACTGACCGTTATAAGCCAGGGCCACTGCCTTCTCACATTCATTCAACACGTATTTATTGAGGCCTTACTGTGCCCAATGGTGGCCCCTAGGTTTAATAAACAAGGGGGTCAAAGGTCATATGTGATGGATTGGGACGGTGGGGTGACGGAAGCAGAGAGTTCCCAGAAACTCCAAAAAGTAGAGTCAGTTTGGGAACAGGTTGTTAAAAATCTTATAAGCCCAGTTTAAATTTTAGACTTTATCAAAACTCCAATAAGACATCTTGACCAGGGGATGACAATCGGGTAGATGTCTTATGAAGACCAATAGCAGCACAGGAAGCCAGGCTGGAGTAGGGATGGGAATAAGGGCCATGTGGCACGTGAACTGTCCCTGATGTAATCTAGGTAAGAGATGATGGCGCTGTCTTGGTCATAGCTGGTGGCAGAAAACCATGACAAGCAGTATATAGATTCTATAGCTATTTCATGGGACAACTGATGATATTGGCAATTGGTTGGGAACAGGCCTGAGGTAGAGAAAGATGCCTTCCAGGTTTCTGGGTAGCCAACTGGGTCATTTACTGAGGGGAAAACTGGAAGAGACGTTAACGTCAGCTGACTGCATACTGAATTTGAGTTGCCTATAAACTATCCAAGTACCGATGAACACTTTAGAGCTGGACATACACGTCTCGAATTTTGACAGGAGGTCAGACTTGAACTATAACTCTGGAACGCATTGCCATGTGAGAATGTGAAGCCCTAGGAATGGAGAGGATCACCAAAGGAAAGAGAAGGGCAGAGAACCCAGAGGTCTAGGAAAAAGCAACTTTTCCTCAGCCGAGGACATGTTTTTATTGATTTGAGGAGAGAGAGAGAGACATCGATGAGAAAGAGAAACACTGATTGGTTGCCACCTGTGTGCACCCAGACTGGGGACTGAACATGCAACCTTTTTGTGTATGGGACGATGATCCAACCAACCATGCCACCTGGCCAGGGCAGAGATACCAACACTTAATAGAGGACAAAGAAGAGGAAGGTGACTGAGAAGGAGCAGAGAAAAGGAAGAAGAAAATCCAGAGAGTGGACTATTAAAGAAAATCTATATATAGAAAATGGGAGCAGTGTGGACTGGCACCAAGTAGTCAAGAGAGAACTGAAAGGTGTCCACCTAGCAATCACTAAAATGCTGGATGCTGCTCTACTTCCTCCCTTTCCTCTATATTCCTGGAGTCATCCACGAGCAGGAGCGTAAGAGGCTAGGCTCTGAGAGAAGCTAAGCAGTAAATCCTGGCTGTGGCAGCATGGTCTGCTCAGGGGCTAGAAAAAGGACCAAGGGCCACAGAAGTGACAAAACATAAGGTTCTGGGAGCAGGCCTCAAGGGATAGTCCTCTGTTATTATTGGTCATCTATGATGTATGTCATTGTTAACAGCAGAGGGGACAGAGCAGTGACAAGGTTCTAGTAAAACAGCCAGAAAACAGGATGTCAAACAGAGATAACTGCTATGGGAGGGTGGGAAGGAATAAACTAGAAGAAAACGGGGCATTTTTGGAGAGACCTTTTCCTGGGCTGACATCTGAGCAGAAAGCTGAAAAGAGGGAGAGAGCCGAGGAACATGCCAGGAGGAAGGGCTTTCCAGGCAGAGGGAAGGGTGGGTGCAAAGGCTCTGGGGTAGAAGCAAAGTTGCAGGAACAGCAAGACAGTCAGTGTGGTCTCATAGGAGTGGGAAAGACGGAGGTGTAAGAGACGAAGCTGGAGAGCTGGGCCAGGGCCACGTGCAGGGGGCCCTTTCACCAACGGTAAGAAAGGCGGACCTTATTAATCATGGTGGGAGGGGACAGGAGAGTTCGAAGCGGGGGAATGACATGGTCTGATGGATTTTATAAGAGCACTCTGACTGCATGAGCAGGAGTGCTGAGGGGGACAGGCAAGGGCACAGAAGGTGACAGGTTGTTGTGAAGAGAAGTGGTGGTAGTAGAAGTGGCAAGATGTGAGATATGCATATTTGGAAGGACAAAGGACAAGACTTGCTGTTGGATGCGCTGCGGAGAGCTGAGGGAATGAAGGCTCAAGGGGCCACCTAGGCTTTTAGGCTGAGATAATATATATACACACACGCATACATATATGTAAACGAGTAGACTGAGAAACAGAGACCCGGGGCAGGAGCGGGCTGGGAGGGCGAGGTAGAAATCAAGATGCCTGCTCCTACAGGAAGCGTGAAATAGACAACAGAATAGTCAGGTCTGGAGTGTGGAAAAGATGTGTCACATACTTTAATTTGGGAGCCATTTGCTAGCATTTGATATTTATTCCATGGGCTTAGATGAAATCCCTTGGCTCGTCAATCCTGGCTGCACATTAGTGTACCCACAGAACAAAACGCAAACTGATGCCCATGAATCTTCAGAGATTCTGAATTAATTAAACTCAAATTAAGTCCTAGCTGCCGCTACTTTTTTTTAACAGCCCAAGCCCGGTGAAGATCCACGGCTCTGAGAGTGGGTAGAAGAAGCCAGGACTGGGCCCTGGGCCACTGCAGTGGAAGAGTCCAGAGGAAAGAGTTACAGACGGCCCATGGGGTAAAGTGGGCAAGATGCCGTGGAAGCCACATCAAGAAAGTGTTTAAAGAAGAGGGAAGGATGAACCGTGCGGAATGCTGCTGAACCTGAGTAAGAGGAGGAGGAGGGAGGCCATGTATCTGTTAGAATGGAGGTCTCTGGCAACTTTAACAGAGACAGTTTTGGGGGAGTGGAGGGGTGGGGAAGGGCGGTGAGCAGGGCAGGCCGCAGGCACCGAGCGCTCCTTGGGGAGGTCCACCAGAACGGAGAGGACAGAAGCGGGGCGAGAGCTGGGAGGCATCTCTGCATTGAGGAATTTTGCTTTTCATTTGCCTTTTAAGATGGGCAATAAAAAGGCATGTTTTGATGTTGATGAGGATGCTTCTGCAGGGAGAAAGGTGCTGGTATGGTAACAGAGGGAATGTATTTGCAGGAGGACCTGCAGGAGCTGGACGATAAGCCTTCAGGAATCCTGAACTAATGGATTGGGACTCCCCTTTGAATGCCAGGTGTCTCCATTTTTCAGGGGATGTAATATGTCCTAAAAATCATAGGATGGCTAGACTGGAATGAAACTTAGTCCAATGTCTAGTTCAATGTCCGATGTCCATCTAATGCAGTGTTTTCAACCTTTTTTTATCTCGTGGCATACATAAACTAATTACTAAAATTCTGCCACACACCAAAAAATACATTTTTTTGCCAATCCGACAAGAAAATGGGTGTAATTTTGATTCATCCAGACCAGACAGCTATTGTGTTGGCTGCCGTCATTTTTAACACTGGTTGAAAGTCGGTGATCTAATCCAATGTCTACTTCCAGGCCACTGCAGGAATCCCATGTCCAGTCTGATTCGTGATCTTCCTGACAACCTACATTGGAAGGGAATTCCTACACCTCTTCACTCCCTCCACCCCCTTCCCGCCACCAGTCCACTGTTCATGATCTCATTGGACGCTCCTTGAACTGAGCCAGAATCTGTTTTCCTGTATTTCTACCCACTGGCTCTGGTTCTGTGCCTTCAGGATACAGAGAACAGAGCTAATCCCGCTTCCATGTCTTTCAAGCATTTGGAAACTATTAACTCTTGCCCCACCCTGTTATGCCAGTACTCCCAAATCAGTTCTTTTTACATGTGTGAACAAACAGGTCCCCATTCTAGGACATATCTAGACAGGGGCTGCCAACTCACCGAGCTGTTCTTTAGTGTGATAAAGGTGTAGACAAACATTTTGGAAAAAAGTTACACCAATATCTATACAAATAACCACAATTACTCTGGTTCCCAGGAAACCAGAATGGTTCCAGGTTATTTCTGCTTCAAAGTTCAGGTTTGATCCATTCGATCCTTAAGCACTGATTTAATTCTTTTCCTCTTCATCCTGTCCCCCAACCCCAGAAGAAAACAATCCTCCCTAAAACACACACACACGCACACAGCCATATATGCACTCTCAGGCTGTCAGAATATTTGACCATTTATTAAGCATACATAGTAATGGTTCTCATGACAATCAAATTTTTAGGAAAGAGTCTCTACACCATAAACTTGGATTAAGTTTCTGCAAACTTCACACAACAAAACTAAAGTTGGAAGAAAAACCTGAATGTTCACATATCCAAAAACACTATTTTTAAGTGAAATTATAAATTAAGTTAAAAGCACAGCTACAAAAACCAGGCTTAGATTAAAATTAAAGTATCCCTTGGATTATGGAGTCAATGCTAAAACTCAATAAAGAAACAGGTTATTCCAACACAGAAGTTTGGAGTATTCATGCCAAATTTTACATAAGCTGTTATTTGTCTAGTCTTGATTTAAAACATTCCAACCACTGGGTGTAAAAGGCACCCAGAATGCAAGAGTATTGGCTTAGTGCCTCAAACTGCACTAAAACAATTTTTAAAGCTAATATAGCTATTAGGACAAAATGCACATAGTAGGCCCTGAAATGTTTACTGGATAAATAAACTCCATTACGTTGGAGTCAAAGGACTCATGCAATAGCAAAAAAAATAAAGAAAAAAGAAAGGAGACAACTGAAAAAACTATCATAGGCATAATAACCCCAGATTCGTACACATAAATTTAATTCTAGTATAAAAGGCTGATGTAGAGCATTAAAAGTACCACTTGAAATCTTTTAAAAATCTCTTTAAAGGGGGAAAAAAAATTGACAATCAACCACCTGCATAAGATCAGTGCATTCAGAGAACTTTAAAAGTTGTAACCAAACACTTTCATCAGTTTTTTGGAAACAAACAGTTTTGAATATATTTAATATGTTACATTATATTTATATTTAATATTATAATTAACTACTTCAATTAAACACTTTAAATTTGACAGTGTACACAGGAAAAAGACAACTTACTATGGCAAAGATCTTTTATGTGCGTCATGCTGGAGGGAGACAGGGTACACAACATTAATTATACAATATAATAAATATATGGGTTATAGTTAACCTGCTATAAAAGTATCTCTGAAAGTCTTGAAATTAAAGAAAATTGTACAGCGCTAAAATCAATCACGCCTTTCCCCGCCTGCTCTTCTCCAAACGACAGGAAAGAAGAGAAAGAACTCTCCACAGCAGATAAAATCAGATTTCTTAAAGCCCATGTAAAATCACTTTCAAATGGTTTACTCTCTAATCTTGTGTAAGAAAATAAGCAACTCAAAAGCTTTTTTGAAAAATCATTGATTTTTGGCTAATTTCTATGGCTTAATTTTCCTAACTTTAGTCTCCTTCCAAGCCACTCAAGTGCAGTAAACTTAGGGAACCACAGAAGGAGATCCTGTCCCCAAAATCAGAGCCAGGAGGTGCAATGGCTACAAGGACAGGCCAGGGCCCCCGAGAGGGCAGGACAGAAGAGTTTCAAGGAGTAGAGTGAGTGCTAAGCCAATTCCCTCTCATCTTGCTGGGAGGACAAAAATATAAACTTCTACATGCTATGATTTCCTCAGAGTGGTCATCTACATTGTTCTGACATATTTCATTTCTAAGCCTGATTTTTCTAGAACATTGTTTTTCAACCTAGTACTATTGACATTTTGAGCCCAAGAATTACATCTGTTATGGGGAAGCTGTCCTGGGCACAGTCGGTTGTTCAACAGCATCTCTGGCCTCCACCCACTAGATGCCAGTAGCACGCTGCTCAGCTACTTGTGCAACCACAAGTATCTCCAGGTATTGCCAAATGTCCCCCGGGAGGGGGGTGGAGGAGGGACCAAATTGCCACAGGTTGAGAGCCACTGTTCTAGGACACTGGCTCCTAGCTACACATTGGAAGGACTTGAGGGGTTTTGAAAAGTACTGATTCCAAGTCCCACCACCTTGAAATTTGGACTTAATCCTTTTGGACTAGGTCTTAGGCACCTGATTTTTGAAGACAGAAGATTCTACTATGCAGCCAAGTGTAAGATTCTCATCCTTACCGTATATCAATGATATCAAGTAAGTCATTGAATCAAAATAAAATGACACAAAAAGGCATGTAATTCCACCAAATTAGAGTATTCCTTATCTTAGTATTGGAACCTACATGACTACAGTGAACAGGAAAAAGTAGAGGACAAGAGAAAGGTGAAGTGTAGCTCTGACCTGCAACATTTTTTTCCCTTTTGGTGGGACAGGAACTAGAGCATAAAGTTTTACTTGAATCCTAACTCCACAGCTTGGGATATTTAGAAACCAAGCTTCACAGAGAGGAGAACAGGCCTCTTTCCTCCCGGGGTGAAAACGCCAGCTCGACAATGAAGGTGACTTTGGAGCTGCCACCTCTTTAATGAGCACCACTAAACCAGCCTGTAACAAATGCTGAGTTCATTCAAAACAATAGACAAACTAACAATCCGAGGGCTGGGAAGATACCCAGAGGGTCCACATGGGAATGGAAATCAAGCCCTTCCTGGGGGTCTATCCTCGCAGTAGATGGCTTTACCAGGGACCTACCTAGAGTTGACAGCAAAGCTTGACACCTGTACAGAAGCTCCATGGCCATGAGCAGCTGATATCCACCCCCCCGGCCCCAGCCCATTATACCTCAGCAACCTGTGCCGACTTCCTCAGCCTGTTCAGCAACACAGGACCTAGCTCCAATTTTTGCAGAGAATGGCCCGGCACTGCCTCCGGGGGCGCTGTTCCCCTACGCCGCTAGTCTCTGGCTATGGCTGCCTCACCGACCATATGGCAGCCTACTGGTTATGCTAACAGATTGACTGCTGTTTCATTAATTAGGAAAAATGCAAGTAGACATACACATGCATTCACACATGACAGAGATGCTTCTCCTAGTTTAGGAACAACAATAATCAGCAACTTGTACTGAGTTGCGTGATGTACACAGTATTTTTCTAAGCATCATGTGTGCATTCTCTCACTGACTTCTGGTAGCACTGCAAAGGAGATGCATTAGTGTCGCCATTTGAAAGACAACGTTATGGAGGTTTAGGCAGTTTAAGAAACTTATCCATGGCGAAGCCAGCACTCGGACCCATTCCTCTCTGGCACCAAAGCCCATGCTTTTAACAATTGTGCAATGTTGCCTCCCTGGTCTGCAGCAATCCAAATCAGCGACTTGAACTCCGCCAACTGTAAATGTCTGATGTTCTCACGATTGTGGGTTAGAAATGCTAGGTTAGAAAAAAAAATTTCCCAAGCGTAGAAACAGTATAGGATATGCAGATTTTGTTCCAGACACCACCACGGAGACCACAGGGCACTCATTACCTGCCTTATGTTAACCCTGGAGTTCAGATTTGACTCCTCATACTCACGGTGCTTTACTGACACTTCTTTCAAGTCTCCTCCTAATGCTCTATTCTCCCTGCTAGGGCTCTCATTTCTCACTCTTGGATTTGCAAGTGCTTCTGAGCTAGTCCAGTCCAGCTCACTTAATTGTAACCCATCTTGCACACAGTTGTTAAATCTTCTTTCAATGTCACTTTCAAGTTGTCCCTCTTCTGCTCAAAAATCTGCAAGTTCCCTCGTTCTGATGGCCCCCATTCTCCTACCTAATTCTGAAGACTCCTTTTACTCAGATAATATACTAACCATCTAGTGCTCTCATTATCATTTCCCACTATAAAATCTCACAATTCTAATCTAATCAGTGTTCACTATTTTCCATAAACACGCTCTTGCTCACATCAACCTCTATGACCTGGCTCTGACAGTCCCATTCTCCATGTCTGAATCAAGACCCACCTCCCTCACTTTGAATCCTTTATTGCATTCACTTATTTTACACACACACACACACACACACACACACACACACACACACACACTTCTTTTATTAAGCAGTGCCAAGTGTTGCTTTAGGTGTTAGAGAGATAGAGACTAGTAAGTACAAAAGCTGAAGCTCCCTGTACTCCTGGAGTCTTCCTTCTCCTGACTGTTCATGGCCAAACCAACCTCTCCCAAAGATGCCAGATCCATATACGTCCATTTCAAATGAGTTTAGTAAATGCCATGTGCCATATCCAGCAGCCTTCTTGAATCAAAATGAGAACTCCTGCAGTACAGAGGCCTCCTTTACTTGACTTAACCTAGCATTTGTCAAAGAAACGCGCTTGTGTTTATGAGGGGTAGGCAGAAGAATATCTTAGACATGATGGGAAAAGTTGATTTTACCAGTGGTTGGAACTTCCCAGAGGGCATGGCCTATTTCTATGAGCACTTATTCAGTCCACAGGTATTACTGAATGGTTATATCAGACAGATCCTGTCCCACTTGCAGGAGATCCATGGGTGAACAAAACAGATATAGGTCATTCTTAACCACAATGCCACACTGTTTCTGTATATTATATGCTAATTGCATCAGAAGAAATTACTCTGTCTATAGTGTGGAAAACTAACTTACTTTTGTTCTTGCTTCAATCCCAGACTTCACACACAAACACTTAACACATATTTCTTGACAAAATAAATCAGTCAATGACATACCATTCAGCACCTAGTTTACAAGCTAAGCTAGGTGCATGAAAACGTTTCATGCACATGAGACTTGTTTCCCCCCAGTCTGTGCCCTTCCTAAGCACAAGGATCATGTTGTGTTCACACATACCAACTAAAACCACCTTCTAGGTCTGCTCCATAATATACAATCTCAGAATTTAACAGAAGCATACATGTCTCTGCAGATGACATGAGCTTATAATACAGAAAATCCTAAAGACGCCACCAAAAAAACTGTTAGAAATATTAAACAAATTTGGTAAATTTGAAGGTTACAAAATCAACATGCAAAAATCAATTGCTTTTCTGTACAGTAACAAGGAATTATCTGGAAAAGAAACAGAGAAAACAATCCCATTTAAATAGTATGAAAAACAATAAAATACTTAGGAACAAATTTAAACAAGGAGGTGAAGGATCTGTATACTGAAAACCAGAAGACATTCATGAAAGAATCTGAAGACACAAATAAATGGAAGGATATCATGTGTTCAGTGGATTGGGAGAATTAACTTTGTTAAAATGTCCACACTACCCAAAGCCATCTACAGATCCCTTGCAATCCTTGTAAAGATTCCAATGCCATTTTTTACATAAATAGACAAACAAAATCTTAAAATTCATATGGAACCACCAAGCAATTCTAAGAAAACAAAGCTGGAGGCATCCTGTTTCCCAATTTCCAACTATATTAAAAAGCTACAATAATCAAAACATATAATATTGGCATAATAACAGACACATAAACCAACACAACAGAGCTGAGGGCTCAGAAATAAACCCATGCATATATAGTCAACTAATATTTGACAAGGGAGTCAAGAATACTTAACAGGGCACCGGAAGCACTAATAATAAAAGCAAAAATAAAAAAGCAAATTACATCAAACTAAAAAGCTCTGAACAACAAAAGAAATGATCAAGAAAATGAAAAAGCAATCTATGGAATGGGAGAAAATTTTGCAAACCATATATCTGACAAGGGGTTTATAGCCAAACGATGTAAGGAACTTAAACAACTCAATAGCAAGGAAAAAAAAATGGTTTAAAAAAGGGGAAAGAAATTGAATAGACATTTTTCTACAGAAGATATTTAAATGGTCAACATTTACATGAAAGTGTGCTCAACATCACTAATCATTAGGAAAATGCAAATCACAACCGCGTGAGATATCACCTCACACCTGTTTCCCCCAACTCCCCCTTCCAAAGTTTAAATGCCAAAAAAGCATGCCTACCCCTAGCCCCACCACCTCCCCTCTTACTTAAAAAAGGTCATATTATACATGTTAGTTTCTAATTTAATAATGTATTGCTAACATCTCTCAAAGTCCATCTACAGCTCCGTGTTCTCTCTTACGGTTCAACAGTAGCCCGGCACGTGGCAGCACCCCGACTAGGTGAGCCTTAGTGAAACTAGGTTTGCTAAGTGTGATGATCTTTTAGGCTGTTTCCAGTTTTTTTCTATTACATATAATATTGCAGTGGCTATCCTAGGAATACACCTGAAGCATATACATTCTTGCATGTGTCTAATTATTACCTAAGAATAAATTCCTAGAAATGGAATGGCTGGGTCAAAGGGTACATGCGTTTTAAATTATAATATAAGTTGCCAGTTTGCAATCTTATCAATAGTGCTTGAGATTGAGAGTGCCTCTGATTGCCCACTTCCCTCCAACCCTGGGCCTGATCAAACTCTGCCTATCAGACAATAGGTATGAAAAATGATATCCATTCAAAGCACACAGACCTGGTACTGCTTTGTAGTTACCTAACATTTTCTCTCTGACAAATGTTAGGCCTGGGCTCCCATTGAAAATATTTCACATAAGAATTCCATTTATGTTGACTCTGTGTTACTATTACTAGGTCATTAGCTAGTGCTATTTTCGATAGTCCACACCATGAGAGAGGGGAGGGGTGGCTCTTTAAGGGCATGGTGGAAACTGGATGAAGAAACACTGTGCCATGAAGAAGCCAGTTCTGTACTTGGCAATCACCCTGGAGAAACAGCAACAGAAGTAACATTCCGCTGAACCTCAAGAGAACCACAGAAGTCTGTGGATATTTTATTCCTCCGCTTAACTCTCCGCCACAAACCAGAGCTTTGTTCCCCCTTCCCAGGTGAAGACCCACAAGGTCCCTTCATTAGCACTTCGTACAAATTTTACTCCACTTTTGCTAATCATCCTATTTCCCCATCCCTTTAATATAAAAGGGTTCATTCATTAGGTTCCTAATTTTCATTTTACCTTTCACAATTCATGTTGCCATTTTCCCCGTGTTGTTCCCTTTAAAATGAACACCAAACAAAGATAGGAATATTTAAGTCTTTGGAGTGCAATGTTTTTGTTGAAAGACTCTTAAGTGGATCTTGGAGAACAGAGATGGGGGAGAAAAATTAAAAGGAAGGGAAGGGTGAACCCCCATTTTCAAAGCATTTTCATCAGTCTTAAAAACTAGGCATAGGCCCTGATCGGGTTTGGTTCTCTCCCCTAAGTTTTCAGAGACCTTCCTTCCCTCCGCTGCGGAGAGCTGTCTAGTAATCCCCTGGGGGACTGCCTAAGTCTATGGTCTTGAGCCTTTCCCAGCACAGTGCCCCCTGCTGGAGTTACTGTCCTGGGGAAAGGTTCAACTTCTGTGAGTAAGCACAGTGGTTCCTCGCCTCTGGGCCCTCCCCAGGATGGCTCCCCAGACTTTCCCATCTTCCTGCCGTGCCCACCAGAGTCAGTGCCAGTCCCAACGCCCCCCAGGTGGCATCTTATGTGTGGATGGCACTGAAGAGAAATAGCTATTTCCTGCATCTGCAAAGGCACCTGACTTCTGAGAGATACAATTACCCTCAGTGCAGTTAATGATTTCTGTTGTTCTAAAATCCATCTTCTTAGGAAAGAAAACCTTTCCCCACAAAAGAAATCAAAGAGTAACAGAAGAAGAGAGAAGAGCCACTTGCTGAAATCCCACTAGGTGCCAGGTGTTTCATTCAGGTTATCCCAGGTAGCTCTCCCATAATCCCGTGTGCCTGGTTTTATTTCTTCCCACTTTCAGTGGGCAAACTTAAAAGTTAGTTCAGCTTCAAAAAATGAAGTAACTTGAGTGGCCAAGGCCTCACACTGGGGAAGCACTAGGGCTCAAACTCAGGTAATGGTCCGCCCTCGGCTTCGTGGGCCCACACACAACTCCTGTCAAGCCAGACAGCAGAGCCTTCCTACTTCAGGCCCACGGAACTCCGGCACCCCTGGCAGGCTTTAGGGCTGTCACAGTGTCCTGAGACTGGGGTACTCCCACTCTGAGTCTCCCACAGTGCCCACACTGACGTTTCAATCTCCCGTAGAGCCACCACCCTAGCTATTACCTAGTCCCTCTTTTCATTAGTCTTAACAACCATCTTGTTAACATATCATTTAAATAACTGTTGAAAGGGAACCACTTTCAGAAAATGTGCTGGAGTGAACCACAGCTGTCCTTGGTTTCCAAGCCTCACCCCCCTGCCCCCACCCAAGCTTTCATCAGATTCTGAGAACAACAGTCCCTAACCAAAAGAAGTGGAGAACTACTGAGAAGCACCTCGGCAAAGGCGTTTTTTCCTTCAAGAAACAAAAACAACATGTGCTTCTAAATATAGCCCTGTAAATGTCTTACATGGGTGTCCATTCAGAGACTCAGAGGCACCCGCAGACGAAGTGGGCGCATTTCATCTTGGTCCAATAAAATTACTACTTGTCACTCTGGGTGAGAAAGTAGAAGAAAACACTAATGCACTGCAGAAGCTTTTAATACATAGGAAGGAAGTTGTGGTTTGGGCAGAGGAAGAAACTGCAGAATAGGACTTTGATCTTTCTATTTCACAAAAAGCAACTGAAAAATGTAAAATAACTGTCTCCTTCGATACCATTTGACAGTTAACAAGAATAGTTTAACAGTTTTATCACACACACGCACAACTGCTTTTGCTTTTATGCATATGGGATTGGGATGCGACAGATAACTGAAAAGAAAGGGAGTCAACTGCTAGGGGACGTAGAAGGCACCACGGCTCAAACACCCTGCCAGCACGTTATTATAACGGTCTGAAGAAAGACCAAAAAAAGCTAACACAGCCAAGAATATTTATTAAGTGCCAACTGTTTAAGACCTACTCCCAAGGCCGTCCCTGATGTAATGGAAGCCTTTTGGTGCCAAGAGTCAGGAGAGCGTGGCCTGCATGATGTACTACTGCACACCAGCTGGGAAACTGAAAAATAAAGGTGGCGGAAGAGTGGTGGTTTGATTTCAAACCTAATTAAACAGGAGAAACAGATGTGAGGGGCCAGATTTTCCAACACCAAGCCCCTGGGAAATGATGCAGGTGACCCTAAAAGCGGTCGGAGGGGGATGACGGTCGGAATGTCAGCAGGACGGGGGAAATGCTGTCATTTGAAGCAAAGCTATCCCTTCAGGACTCAAATGTGCCTCCAGCTCTGGAATACTCACTTAATAATATTATTTTAATATCAATTCTCAGTTGGGCAAGATGCACAAAATACTACATGCTGAGCTATAATAAGTTTCTTTCTCTGAAAGTTGAGAGGGTTGGAATCAGCTTCTAAATTCTGTAATTCTAAGTGACACGGCATCAATATTTCTCAAGGTTGCGTTTGTGACTTGATTTTTCCTTAAAATGGGGCTCGTTAGTAAATGAAGGTTTGCTTTCAAATTACATGCGCAGACCCCAGAGCAGGAGTAGCTGCTGATAAACTGCAAATCCCTGGCTTGTTTCCAAGACTTGCTTTGATGGGAAAACAATTAAAACTCTATTTTCATCATTAAATTAGAGTAAGAATGCTTTCCAAATAAGTCTTGGAAAGACTTATACACACACTTACTAAAATACACTGTATTTCGTATTTCCTCAATTCCGAAATGCCAGTTTTCGTAAGATACACAATTTGATAGCAGGGGTTTGGGAGGAAGGACTGTGACGTTACCTGCATACATTCCCCAGCTGAGAATTGTTTTAAAAAATGAAAATAATGCATCTTAGAATAGAAAGACTATGGTATGGATGGATAAATATAGACGCTTAACTAGATGTGTCTACCTACCTTTCCAGAATATTTCTCTGTAAGGGCTCCTGGAAGAAGCTATTCATCTCTGTTTGGTTCCTTCCTCGCACTTGAAAACACAGAACCTAGGATAAGCCTTATAGAAGGTGCACCAATAAAAGGTGTTGTGTGCACACCTTTTGACCAAGGAATTCCACTTCCAGAAACCTGCCTTATAAATATAATTGCTTGTATATGGTGACATATAAACAAGAGTTTTACTGCAGCAATACTTGAAATACAAAAACCTGTAAACATCATGCATGTTCAACAGTTGAGGGGATCTTTAAACAGATCGTGATATACTCGTGAGCTTGGAAAATGAACATGTATTTGAATACAGATTTGGAATATCGAGTACAATGAAGTAGAAAGAATAAAGTCGATCTCTCCCACTGACACTATGAACTGATGTTTGAAATTATGAATGTGTGGGAAGGAAAAGTGAGTCCTAACAGAGTAACATTCTGTATTTTATCAACTATGAATTCACATCTCTTCATCACTTCATATCTGTGAAATTATGTGTATCAATCAACATTAAGAATCCATGAAATACTGTAACATGATCCTATCTGTGTGTGTGTGTATACATGCTTGAATGTGTGTGTGTGTGTGTATAAAAAAAATGTGCTTAAATAGGCACAGAAAATTTCCAGAAAGTTACTTTTAACTGTAAATTAGGGGAAGGAAAAGTGTTTTATTTGTTTTACTTAATCCCATATTCTTTCCTAAGTTTTCAGGTATTTTATTGAACACACATTACTTTCATTAAACATTTTCTTTTACAAATCAGCTTCTTTAGATTCTGCTCGTTGGGCGAAGTTGTGCCTGGCAGTCCACAGAAAACCAAAACTTGCCCTTCCAATGGCTCTTCTGTTATTTGCAGTTTAAAATTTTAAGTTTACCTCACTCCTCCCTCTAAGCAATGTGGTATTATTTGTGTCTTTATATCATTACTGAAGGCATACTACATTGACTTACTTACACATGATTTAATGATATGCCCTCTCAAAGGTAATTTTCACCATTCCTTCGGGATTTTTCTATTCAGGTGCAATGAAGCTTCAAGCACAGGGGCAGAATTTAGCAAAATGTACCACTTAAAGCAATTTGTATTAAACAGCAATGTTTTCATTTGCTTCCTGATGCATCCAAAAGAGAAACCTGTGTACAAAGTATACACAGATGATAATTTAAAATAATTTCTGGAAAGATAGTATCAGTTTATTAAAAGAAAATTATCCCCTGGGGAAAAAAAAAACCACAACAGGGTTAGTTATGCTACCTTCATTTGATAGAACTGAGTTTATGTCATGATGGTTTTTGATTTCACATTCCTAACAAGACAGTAACAAGATTTGTAATATGATGCAAAATATAACTGAAGTATAGGCTTTAAGGACTTTGCCTAGGGTTGCACCATGAATCACAGCAGGGAAAGAGTTCCAGTTTCCCTGTGGGTCACTGAGGGCCAGAAGTTTCCAGAAGGTCATAACTGCCTTCTGTGGTAGCCAACACTCTACCCTCATCTCCACAAGCTCTTTTCCTTACTTTAGGTAAGATTAATCGGATCACATTAAAAACTGACAACCAGCTCTGAGGGAGTAGTCAAGTTAAACAGAAAACTTTTAAATGTCAATCTGATACATCCCTTGTTTCAGACCAGCTGGCCTCAGTAAGCTCACGGTGCTTCACTATATCCACTCATTTGTTTGTCCCCTTAAAGCCATCATGGCCATTGTGTGCCCTCACCGGGCACAGTTTTTGCCGATGGTCAGCAGTGGGTGTAGCGATTCAAGTTGTGGCGCCAACATGCCGGGATCAGATCCCACTTCTACCAAACGGTAGTAGCAAAATTTTGGGTGAGTTGAACGATGCCCCATGACTCAGTCTATTCATCCTTAAAATGGAGCTAAAAATAGTATTTATTGTAAAGTGTTGCTGCAAGGATTAAATGAGCTAATACAAATGAAACCCTTAGAAAAGGGCCTAGTATTCAATAACTGCTCAACAAATGCTAGCAGTGATGATTATTGTTAGGGACGGGGGCAGGCCAACAGACCCAAATTACAGCACAGTACAGTTCGTCCAGGAGCGGTACCCTGGAGGAACCCTAAAGAGCAGCATCTAATTTGTATGGGGGCACCAGGGGCTATAAGGGAGGAGGGCACATTTGGGGGCGTCTCAACGCATGAGTTCAGAGGAAGCGGCCAAACGAAGAAGTTGAGGCACTCCAAGCAGAAGGAGCAATATGCGTAAAGTTTAGATTCTACTAGCTGTCTGGCTGAAGCGCAGAGCGCCTTTGAAAGAGCGAAAGGAAATGAGGCTGGAAAGTTGGACTGGAACCAGATAACAAGGCCTTTAATATGTCAGGTGAAGGAGTTTGAGTGAACTTGATCCTGAAAGCAGCGGGAACACTTTTGAGAATTTCAAGCTGGGGAGTGACAAAGTGATAGTTATCTCTTGAAAAGATCACTCGAGCCCTTGGGAGGAAGAACCAGAGAGGGCAGTATCTCTATTTATACTCAGAAGATTGAGAGGAAAAGGCTGAGAAAATTTCCATTCAAACTGGTTGAAATGTTATTACTTAGAAACCACTTACCTGGTAAATTTACTTAGGTGAAATATTTCACTCCCTAACAATGGGGAGAAATGATTGCACAAGGTGTTGGAAACGCACTGTAGTTGGTCTGTATTTACTCTTACCACAGGGTTCATGTAAACAATGTGATGGGCAATGACTTGTGGGAAGGGTGGCCATCTCAGGAAGGCACGTGCCATTGCTGGGGAGAGGCTCAGCCTTCCTCCTCTTCATTTTCCGTCACTGCCACGGTTATTCTTACTCCTCAGCACACCCTGCATGAGTCTTCTCCTGGAACTCAACTTGTTTTCCCTTTCTGTTTTATTTCTCTGATGTAAGCATTCAGTCCTCCTGGTTTCTATGCCATTATTAATGCTTCGGATTTACTTCACCCACTGACGCCCCCATGATGGTGGAAGGAGAAGCCTGTCTCCAGTGTTTGAGGGCTCTGAGATTTAAGTCAAGAAGCACAGCTGCAGTGACCCACAGGAGGTGGAGGTATATCTAACTGAGCCCAGCCCAGAGCACACAGAGGCAAGGGAGAGTAGAAGGAGGAAGGGGGAGGCGAAGTGTTTTCTGCGTAACACGTCATCAGCAGCAAAACACTAACTGGGACCCAATCCTCTAGCTTCAGAATTCTGAGCATTTTCTATCAGACAACACACACTTTAAATAAAGCACAACACTCATTAAAGTGAGCATACTCTTAATGATCTCACTGGTGTGGATAATGGAAAACCAAGACGTTATCTCTAACCGGATTGGAATGTTTACTCTGGCTGCAGAACTGTTCCCCTAAAGGAATCTATGGGGAAACCAGGCCCCAGCTCCCCAATTTCCTAGTTTGTGGTTTTTGCTCTGTTGGGCTCTAGGGCACAGAAGAGTCCGTTTTTCTCAGAAAAGAAGCAGAGGAGAGAATGAGACATGACAGGTGGGCCTTTCTAAGCAAACTTCTAAAATATAATAAAATCAAATGAATGAAGGCATAAATTATAGTTTTAATGGCTCAAAGTAGAACCATTTGCAATATCATACCTCCACCCGGAAGTGGGAAATCCCAAATGGGAGGGATCTGTCTCCTTCAATGCTGATGCAACATTTGGGCAGGAAGAAAATCAAGGAATATTTTCTTTTCCTCTTATCTCCTCAGTATTTGACAGGAGAGTGGCTTTGCTTAGATGTACTGATTTTTTTTTTGCTTCTATAGACAAGCATCTCAGATCATATGCTTTAAGTGTTAATTAATGGAAATTAATACACTGATTCAGCTGACCCTGATGAAAAGATGGTCAGGTGAGCAACACCTTCCAGGTGAGCTCACAAAATGTCCATTAAAAGACTATGGGAAAATTAAGGGGGGCGGGGAGCTATGGAAAACCAGGTGCTGTCCCACTTGACATAGGTAGATGTGACTGTTCTGCAGAATCAATTCTCAAGAGAAACAGAAGGCATTTTCAGCTCACCCTTCCCGCAGGAAGCTGAATTTTTATTTTTAACATTTACCCAGTGACTAGTAGCAATCATTCTAGAAGTAAAGGAGGGAAAAGCTATTTAGTGTTCTCTAGAAATTATTTTCTGTAACAAAAGAATGGCAATATTTCTGGACTACCTCCCTTAGGATGTAAGCCTTTTACATTTGTCTCTGAGGGCACAGGGATCTTTTAGTCCATAAAACGCCAGTAAGTATTTACAGAAAAGCTCCATGTTAGAACTAAATGACCTGAACGCACGATAGGTGGTCTGATGCTCCAGTTCAATCGCATTGGCCAATCTGACCCCAGATACGTCCCCAAATCTGGTCCTATATCTAGTGGATTAATAACCAATCCTTCCTTTCCCTTATTTTGCTAAAAAAGGGACTGAAACAACCAAAAATATTTCAATAATCTAAGCGGTGTCTTCTTTCCTGAAGTTCAACTGGACTGTTCCCACCTAGGAACATCTATCCTGCCCCCTCCAGGTCCTCGGCGCACTTTTCCCCATGCCTTCCCTAATGCAAAACAACTAGAGGAGCCACCGAGACCATAAGAAATTCGACGACATATCTGGTACCTTGTGAATATATGACTTGATACTTCTAGGTCAGTCCCCATTTCTTTTCCAAATAAAGGTGATCTGTTAAAAATCTTTAGAAATTATAAATCAGAATTCTATGAAAAAATTCATTCCACCCACATTCCAGGATGGCCTACTACATGCCAGACACAGAACTGGGTGACGAGACACAGAGATGGGACTCCAGGGTCTCCGTCCTGAAGCAGCTGGGGCACAAAAATAACTGACAAAATCACGTATGACTGAGGTAGAAAGTGGAGAAGCAGCTGGTGCTGCTGAGAGGGGATGAGAGAAGCCTTCCCACAGGAGGTGACATTTCCCTGGGGCTTTGAAGGCTGAACAGGAGCTGACCCAATAGAGAAGGGGCACCAAGGAATTACAGTCAGTAGGAACAAACCAATCCACAGGGGTAAGAACTGTGTAGTGTTCCCGATGGCATGAGAATATTGCCCAATGGGAAACTCTGGGAGGGCGGATAGAAAGATAGCATGAAGCAAGACATGAGGAGCTCTGAACACCAAACTGAGGAGGCCCTGTAGGCAATGCAGGGCCACAGATGATTTTTATACAAAGAAGCGACACAACTGGGTGGCAGGTCCAAGAATGGACTGGAAGCTGGGAGACCAGTTAGAAGGCATGATAATTCTGCCAACCAATAAGGACCTGAATTCTGGATTCCCAACAACTGTCCCCATGATCTTCAAAACAAATTTGGGGACCCATTTGTAATATTTTTGGCATGAGGCAGCCCAAAACTTGAGCGCCTTGAAGATGGTCACTGCCTTTACCTGGTCTTCACACCTGCAGCTCCCCTCTCCAGGACACCACCGCCTCCTCTTTCTCATGTGGATGCCACAGAGGAAGCATATCACGTAGGTTAGACTGAGGTTTGGGGAAGAAAGGCCTTTGACAGAAAATACGTTCCAACACAACCAGGAGAGTAAAATCGGGAAGAGCACACCCTGGAAAATCACAGGCGGTCGTGGCACTAACATTAACCAGCGCTGGATTTCAGGCAAGTCATTCAGCCTCTCTGTGCCACAGCTTTCCTCACTGTAACATGGGGACAAAACCACCTTCTTCAGAATGTTGGTATGAGGTTTGAAAACAGATCCTCATACAAGAACACAGTAAGCAAGGAAAATAACGGCCACTCTTATATTCAGTTTTGACAACGGACTGCATCTGGAATGAAATGTTGCTTCTAAGCTTCAAGTATAACAAAATGCCAGCTCCTTAGAGCTAATAGAAATGACACTGTTTTAGATGATCTACTTTTTTAAGATTGAGGGTTTCCCTGTAAAGTGCTCAAGTTTATTTAATTTCATCCTTTCTAAAAGGTATCACATTTCCTTAAACAGAACATGCTGACCAAAATTTAACGTTTTTTCTGATGTTGTGATTGTCACGATTTTCTGAAGCGCCTTATGAGGCACTGGGAAAAACCAACACATTATAAGTGACTTGATATACTGCAGATTTGATGTAAGTGGGGATTAAATTATATCTCAAGAGTGTCTAGAATGTTCCCCACTATAAAAGGTAAAACATAGGTTGTGTTATCTGACCTCCACACAATAATAGGCTTATAATTGCCTTTTTTTCTTTATCCTTATAATTTAAACTTTTAATGATATAAAAATTCAAACATACAAAAGGGAAAGACGAGTATACTGAGCCTTCATTATCCATCACCCACCTTCAAAAATAATCAACATAATTGCCAATGTTGTTTCATTTATACCTCTCCATCCCTTACCCCTGGTTGGTTATGTTTTCCTTTATACAGCTTTATTGGTTATAATTTACAATTGTAATTATGCAAGGCAATTGTTGGTAATTTAGAGTGCTGTGCGACTATCATCACAATCCAATTTTAGAACATTTTATCAACATCAAAGAGCCTGTTTGCAGTTAATCTCCATTCTCACCTTGGCTTCAGGCAACCATTAATCTACTTTCTGATTATAAATTTGCCTTTTCTGGACATTACATTAAAGGGAATCAATCATACTCTATATAGTGTTTTGTTTCAGGTTTCTTTCACTTAGTATGTTTTTAAGGTTCATCTGTGTTGTAGCAGATATAGTACTTCCTTCTTTTTTATCACTGAATAGTATTTTGGTGTATAAACATATAGCATTTTGTTATCATTCACCAATTGATGGATATGTGGGCTGCTTCCATATTGGGGTCTTATGTGTAATGTTTCTATGAATATTTTCACAGAAGTACTTTTGTGGATACGTTTTCATTTCTCTTGGGTAAACACCTAAGAGCAGAATTGCTGGGGGATTTATTGCCTTTTTACCCAATAGATCACAAAATATCAGAGTTTGAATGGACCTAACATCATGTATTCCAACCTCTTATTTAACAAATGAGGAAACAAGTCCAAAGACATTATCTAATTTGCTTATATTCACAGTTCACTGGTGACAGAGACAGAATTCAAACCCATAACTGCCCATTCTTTTTTTAAAATTTTTAATCAGTTTTGCTGTTCCCCCTGAACATCCTTCCGGGAGCCCTGTTGGCTCTGCTCCATTCCAGACTGGCTGCACTCTCCATGCCAGAGCTGCTCTCAAGGACCTTCCCTCCTCAGTCATCCCCGTCACCTCTTGCTGACTCTCACACCCTGACTCCCATCCCAAGACCCTCTGCCTCACCCCTGTGGAGACTGGGAACGCTCATTTCTGAGCCTTCTTGAGATTCTGTGAGCATATTAGTTGCTTCCGGTCCTTTTTCTTCATCCCCTGCAGGCATTTTATCCTTGACCTCCCTTCTCTCTGCAAACTCATTTGCGATCGCTTCATCTGCTTTCTGTCTCTAAGTCCTGTGTTGCTCAGGGTCACAGATGTGTCCCAGATTATGAAGATACAGTCTGCATTCCTGACTTTTTGCTTTTTGAGTTGTTTAGGGAGGGGAGATTTTCAGAAAATTGTCCTTGCTAGCTTGAAACCAGAAGTCTTCCACTTTCATGAAAGTATGATGAAATACCTACTTGGCAATGAAAATACATGGACAACGATCATTTCATCCAAACTAAGCAAGGGGGAGGAAGACAAAATCCCTGCCCCAAATCCTAAATACAAGTTTTATTCCATCAATGTCTTATATGTGCATGAAAGAGGCTGCCCCTCACTATTCAAAGAGGCAAACGGCCCTTACTTCCCTCCATTTAGTTATTACTCCATTTGCTTAATTTAGACAAAACAGGAGCTCTCTTTGAAACTAAAAATAATCCATGGGTTTTTATAAATAAAATTATTATTCCAAGTTTCCTATAAATATTTTGGCAAATGCCAAGCACACAAAACTTTTCCACCTACATAAATCAAATCTACTGCAATGGCTCTCTCTTTTGAAAAACGTTTAACTATAACTTATGCACCGCAGCCCAGAAACAGTGGCTATACACACATACAGTAATTGGCTGCTATTATCCAATCAGTTAGCAAATATTTATTGAGCGTGCAGTGAGCTAGGCACAGCAGGGGAAATAGAAATGGATAAAGACATGGCCCTTCAGGCCCTTGCAATCTACTTGTGATAAGACAAAAACATGAAAAGGTAAATAGTATAAAGCGGTATGTGATCAAGGGGCCTGGGCAGAAGTGTTAAGAGACTTTTAGAAATTAGAGAGTTGACAACCTGGATGATGCTGAGGAGGAAAAAAAGGTGGGGAGGGGGGTGCTGTGTAGCAAGGACACAAAAACCCTAAAGCTCACACATGAGCTAAAGCTAAAATATACCAATGATTATGTCACTTGCTTGCTTGAAAACCTTCAATGGCTCATCATTAACAATCAAAGAAAGTCCAAACTCCCTAGCTTGACCTCCAAGATCTCACAGGCCCAGGCCCCAATCACCTTGCCAGGATTTGCTCCACCCAAACATACATCATCACTGTCAACCCTCTTCGCTCCTGGTGCCCCATCCTTTTCAACACCCTTTCCCACAACCTCAGCTACTGAAAATCCATCAGTTTTACACTCCACCTCCTTCTTGGAAGCACCGCAACACTTTTTTTTTTTTCATTACTCTACGAGATCTTTGTCTCTCGAGACAGCCATTCTCCAAGATGCCCCCCAGTGATTTCTCACTTCCTGGTACTCACTCCCGTGGGCAGTCTCCTCACATGCCGAATAGGGACAACCTGGGTGACCAGTAGGGTACTGTGGGCGTGGTGGGGTGTTACTTCCAAGGCTTGATCATAAAAGACACCTGAGGCTTCCACCTTGTGCTCTTTTGGGTCAGTCACTCTATGGGAAGCCAACCACCACGTCATGAGGACCCTCCAGTAAACCCAGGGAGAAGCCTACATAGTGAGAAACTGAGGCCTCCTGCTCAGAACCAGCACCGACTTTAGAGCTATGCAGTGAACCACCTTAGCACTGGGTCCTCAGGAAAAACAAGACAAAACAAAAAAACCAGAAAAAGCCCCAGAAAAACCTTCGGATGTCTGCAGAGCTGGCTAACTCTCTGACTCTAACCTCCAGAGAGAACCCAAGTTAGACTCACCCAGCTAAGCTGCTCCCAGATTCCTGACCCACAGAAATTGTGTGTAATAGATGTTTATTCTTATTTTCAGCTGCTAAGTATTAGGGTCATTTGTTCTGCAGCAACAGAAATGAATACCCCATCCGACTGTTTGCATCCTAACTTTTTCTTAGAACTAGATTAACATTTTCCAGAGGGCAGGGACACCACCTTTGCCGTTTTCCAATTCTCTGCATGCTTTTAGTAAGACACTAAGTAATCATTAGTTGATTGACTGAATGATAAAAGAAAAGAAAAATGACAAGAAACTACTGGTGAAGTTGTATCTTGGGCTGAGTTCATATAAGTTCTAGATGATTTCTGTCATTTTAAATTTGTTTTATGTGTACTTCAATGACTTGGTAGTGTAGAAGTAGCAGCAGCTAGCAGTTTGGACTCTGACCCCAGCCCTGGCTTTCAGGAACTACGGCCAGAAACAGAGTGACCTCAGGACTTGCCTCCCACCCTGACATTCCTAACTTACCCCGAAGCAAGAGCAGCTTAGCAGTGTCACAGGAGAGACAGACAGTGGGACAAGGCAGGAGTCAGGGAGGAGCATGAGGGAAGTGACTAGCGATAATGATAGCAAGGGTTTGCTGTCAGTCAGCCGTGTCTAGGCAGCCTAAACCCGGCAGAATCCCTCCTCTAGGCACTCTGGCTCCTGTCCCAGGGATGGAAGGCATTTCTTAGGCTTCTAAGTGACATTTCTTCTGAATCCTTCAATATTTAAAAGAGAATTACAGCCCAGTGCAGGTTCTCCTTGGAATTCAAGACTGTTAGGGCTGTGGACAAATAAAGGAGATCATAAATTCCCGAGTGGGCAGGTCAAGGTGGGTAGTCACTCCCCAGGCATATAACTTCTTCGGTAAAAGGCTTATTTTTGCCTCAAGCAAGCCCTGTCCATTGTTTCTGGGCATCTAGCTGAATACACCTTAGAAATAAGCCATAAACCACCCTCAAGAGAACACATGCTTTCTCCCGCCTCCATGTGATCTTCTTCATGTCTCTTCCATTTCGAATGCATAAAAGAAGCTTCAAAACTGTTATTCTCAGGAGCATTTGAGATCTTGCTCCCTGGTGGATGTCATCAGTTTGGCTCAAATACTTTATAAAAATTCTGTACAGGTTTGGATGTTTCCTATGTCGACGTGGTCTTAACAGAGTCCTTCCAATAGATTTTCTTTGGACTCACAGAAGCTGGGTGACCAATAAGACTGAATACCCCTCTTTAAGCCATAGATGAAAACAGAAAAAACAGGACCAATCTTTCATGGGTCCTTTTATAGACCAAACAATAGATGCCACACAAAGACGCAGCTACCCCTTTGGGGAACACAAAGAAATGTGAGCCTCATCCCTACGCTAAATTACAAGAGATTGTCCATAGTGACTTTGGTACAGCAAGGTAATTATAAAATATATTAATTTCTAACAGGTAACCTGGCCCAGAAGGTAGATTTGCCTTGAATCAATGTTTGTATTAATGACTTGGACTGATAATAGAAGTAGCAAAATAATCAAGAATCTCTATACCGGAAAGCTACAAAACATGTTATTAGACAATTGGTTCTCATTATAAAAAGGAGTGAATGTGACTCTTAAGTTAACAAAGGGAGTAAAAATCTAGTCAGTTTAGCCAAAGGCCAAAGCAAGAGGACTGGGTTCTACATATTAGTATGTAGTGCTTGTTAGAATTCTCTGAAGTTTAGTTTTAAATGCCCTTCTCTCTCTTTGCAGACTATATCCAGAAACCTCAAAGAGATTCTGGTATTGAGCCTAATGACTTCCATATGTTAAACATACCTCATTGCAACAGGCACCGGTCAGATTAGTTTCTTCTGAAAACGGAGGCTAGAGATTGATTCTTCTACGTAAAATTATTCCATCCTATTAGTGCCGGAGACCTGGAATCATTAGCAAACAACTTAAGGCTAGCTATACAAACCTGCTGATAAGAAAAAGCTGTCTTCCAGCTGCTCCCAACAAGCCTTTGTAAATAAAGAGCCATTGCTTGGGCAAACACTGTCTAATCTCTTAAAGATGCATGTTTCATTCAAGAATACATTTCCAATTGGCTCAAGATCTTAATCTCATTTGCTGTGCTGCAAACTTCAATCAAGTTAATATGTTGTTAATATTTTGATCCAGTACATCTCAGCAATATCAGAATGAGACCTTGTCTTTTAAAAATATACAATGATATAAAAAATAAATAAATAAAAATCTACAATGCTGACACTCCCTTAGGGTACATCTTTGTTTTACAGTCCCCATTTCTTGCTCAAGAAAGGCAACATTCAACTGAACTTGACATGTCATTGAGAAACAGAATCAAACGTCCATAAAAACATGGGAAATTGTACCGGAAATAGTATTAAGAAAAAGCAGACTTCTGGCCAAGATAGAGGTATAGGTAGACATGCTTTACCTCCTCACACAACCATAAGAAGGATAACAACTAACCTTAAAAGAAAACACAACCAGAAATGCCAGAAAATTGAACTGCATGGAAGTCTGACAACCAAGGATTTAAAGAAGAAATATTCATCCAGATGGGTAGGAGGGGCCAAGATGGGGAGTCACCGTGAGGAGGACATGGGTGTGGATGGTGAGGTGGTCAGGCAGCAGAGTCAGCCACCACCAGAATGGGTGGTCCCACTTTCACATGTGGCATATAAAAACTGGGAGGGACACCTGGGGAATGAGAGATCCCAGCCTCAGACCAGAAAACAGAGCCAAGGGTTCCAGCACTATGAAAATAAAGCCTCATAAAGCCTCTGGCTATAAAAACCAGTGGGGGTTGGAGTGGTGGAAGAAACTGTCAGTCCCTCAGCAGAGTCTGTTTAAAGGGTGCCCATGGCCCTAGAATAGATACAAACTCACCCACTCTGGGAACCACAACCAGGGCAACAGGTAGAGGAGTGCCAGTTGCATACAGGAAGTGGGTAAAGTGATGGAAAACGGGGCAAGTGCCAAGCAAATGGCATTGTTCCCTCTCCAACCCCTTCCCCACATACAGCGCCACAAAGCTGTGAAGTGGGTTGTCCCACCCTGGCAAATGCCTAAGGCTCCACCCCTTACAATGTAACAGGTGCACCAAGACAGGGCGTCAAAGCAGCTCTACCCAATACATAGAAGCAAACACAGGGGGACTGCCAAATTGAGGAGACAAAGAAATATGGCCCAAATGAAAGAAAAGACCAAAACTCCAGAAAAAGAACTAAGCAAAATGGCGACAGACAACCTATCAGATGCAAAGTTCAAAACACTGGTGGTAAGGATGCTCAGAGAACTCACTGGGTACAGCAAACACATAAGGAAAGAAATGAAGGCTACACTAAGTGAAATACAGAAAAATCCACAAGGAATCAATAGCAAAGGGAAGCAAGCTGGGGTTCAAATCAACAATTTGGAGCATAATAAAGAAATAAATAGTCAACCAGTAAAGGATGAAGAAACAAGAATTCAAAAAAAAACAGGAGAGAATAAGACGACTCTGGGACATCTCCAAAAGTGCAGACATCCAAATCATAGGGATGTCAGAAGGGGAAAAGGAAGAGCAAGAAATCAAAAACTTATTTGAAAAAAAGTGAAAGAAAACTTCCTTAATTTGGTGAAGGAAATAGACATACAAGTCCAGGAAGCACAGAGAGCCACAAACAATTTGGACCTAAAGAGGGTCATGTCAAGACACATCATAATTAAAATGCCAAAGGTTAAAGATAAAGAGAGAATCTTAAAAGCAGCAAGAGAAAAGAAGAGAGTTACTTACAAAAGAGTTTCCATAAGACTATCAGCTGATTTCTCTAAAGAAACTGCAGGCTAGAAGGGACTGGCAAGAAATGTTCAAAGTCATGAAAGGCAAGGACCTACAACCAAGATTACTCTATCCAGCAAAACTATCATTTAGAGTAGGAGGGCAGATAAAGTGTTTCCCAGGCAAGGTAAAGCTAAAGGAGTTCATCATCACCAAGCCCTTATTATATGAAATGTTAAAGGGACTTATCTAAGAAAAAGAAGAAGATAAAACTATGAACAGTAAAATGATAACCAACTCACAACTATCCACAACTGAACTGAAAAAACAAAAACAAACTAAGCAAACAACTAGAATAGGAACAGAATCATAGATATGGAGATCATATGGAGGGTTATCAGCAGAGAGAGGGAAGGAGACAATGGGGGATAAGGTACAGGGATTAAGAAGCATAATTGGTAGGTGCAAAACAGACAGGGGGAGGTTAAGAATCACATAGGAAATGGAGAAGCCAAAGAATTTATGCTCATGACTCATGGACATGAACTAAGGGAGGTGGATTGCTGGAGGGAAGAGGGGTACTGGGCAGAGGGAAGCAAAGGGGGAAAAAATTAGGACAGCTATAAAAGCATAATGAATAAAATTTTCTTTAAAAAAAACAGAAAAAAGCAGAATACTACACTATGTATATACTATGGTCATAGCTATAATATATAACTGTGGGTAAGGATGGAAAGTAATATGAAAAGTAAAGTTGTTTTCTCACACACATCTATAACCTTACATTTTTCTTCTTTATAAATATCCTTTACTTCTGCTGTGGTTGTCTTAATAGTGGGTGTAGTTTGTTTGCTTTTATTAAATTATCAGGATAAAGTCTCACTTCATCAGACAAGGACTTCTGAGACAGTTACTCATAAAGGGTGGTGACTTATCAGGGCCACCCTAGATAGCTACCAGCATGTCACTTCCTAAAAATTCTCTAAGGATAACAGTTCCACAATTTCCAAGTTTCTTTCTCCTGGAAGAAACTCTGCTTAACCTGCTACTAACAGTGGATATTTTTTAATGTTCTTTTTTTGTTTCAAACTAAAATAATCCTTTTAATGAAAGTATAAAGGATATTTGGGCAAATCACAAAAATAGTTATTCACTAATACGTATTTCTGAGAACATGGGTAAAGAGATGAGATCTAGAGATGAACAAAACTTAGTTACTGCCCTTAGGAAGATACTCCAGTGGGGCCAAGAGCTCAAACAGGGGCAAACTAAGGTAAAATGCCATAAATGATAGATTCAACATAAAGATGGGGAGACCAGGAAAAGCTATGCAAATTCTTAAAAAGGAAGCAATTACTTCTGGATTTTTCCTCCTGGTAACAAATAGGATAGGGTTGGGGAAGGTGTGCATTAAGTACAGTATAGGAAATTGAGAAGCCAAAGAACTTATATGTACAACCCACGGACATGAACTAAGGTGGAGGGGAATGCTGGAGGGAATGGGATACCCGGTGGGGGTGGCTAAAGGGGAGAAAAAAATGGGACAACTGTAATAGTATAATCAATAAAATATTCTTTAAAAAAAGAATAGAACCAAGAAGTGCTGTGCAGAGAAGGCAAGATCTGAATCGGACCCTGAAGGATAGTCTAATTTTGTCTAGGAAAAAGAAAGGATGGGCATTGCAGTGTAGGGGGGAAAACCTGCAAGGTTTACCTGCAAGGTTTACCTGCAAGGGCAAAATCAGGGAAGAGTGGGGTGTGATCTAGAACAATGCACAGTTTAGGAATGAGAGCCAAAGGAAACAAGCAGAAGAGTAATGGGGATCAGACCTTGACTTGACCACGCAAAAAAGGGTGAGGCAAGTGAGCAAATATTATCCTTTGGGGCCCGGGCAAAGAGCCTGTATTTGCTGTTGTATTTAATCCTGAGAACTTGTCTTACAAGTGAGAAGTCAGATACAGCCTCTGAAAGGCATGCCATTCACCCACACATCCCTGAGGTAGCAGTGTGCCTGCTGCCCAACAGGCCCTCAAAATACTGCCTGAATGCATGGGTGGCAAACCAACAGGCCCACGCTCAGCTGCTTTGCCATACTGTTCTTTGTACTTGTTTTAAATAGAGATTGGGAGCCACTGACAATTTGGGATTGGAAGGCACGGTAACTGGACAGCGGTGTGTTAGGAAGAGCGCGGTAAAGGCTGAGAGGTGGAATGGGGGAGTCAGCTAATGCTCAGAGCCTAAACTGTTGCAGACAACACCTTGCTTCGCTTAGCATGCTTTGTTCCTACAGATTTTTCTCAGGAAGTATTAGGATGCCTCAAAAACTCAACTGAAATATCAATTCTCTCCTTTACCAAATGTATTTTGATTATGAAATTTAACCGCTATAGAAGGTATAAAATGAAAAGTTAAACTCCTTTCCCTTCTTCCAGCCCAAAGTTCCACTATTAATATTGTTCATGCCTCTAAAAAAATGCTTATGCACTCATAAGCATATAATACTTTTTAAACCATAATATGATCATTATTTTGCTTTTTTACTTAATCTCTCCAGGTCTTTCAATATCAGTGCACAGAGAGCCACCTTGTTCTAAAGCTGCATAATGTTTCACCTCAAGAAGTACCATATGTTTTTAAGCTGCTGATTCATATTTAAGTTGTTTAGAGTTTTTGTTCCATTCATTCTTAAAAACAACCTGGTAATGAACTCCTTTTACTCCAAATTGAATCTGCCTGTACTCCTTTGTATCAGCCTCTTAGAGAGTCACAGATGGGCTCTCTTGTGTAAGACATAATTCAGCAAATTTCCTCACGTTACTATATTTAACAACCACTTATCTTAGCAATGAAGAGGAACACAAAGATAATCTAAAAATAAATTTACTCACAGGAGTTTTATCTGACGTCACAGCCTTGGCCAGCCTCCTGGGGAGACTCAGGGCCTGCGTCCTGGCTTCCCACTCTGAGCCGCTGCTGCAGGCCCCCTCGCCCCTCGCCCCTCGCCAGGCCAGACCACAAGCCTTCCGGAGGATCCCGGCGTTGCCGCGCTTGCTCTATCAGTGGCTTCGGCCTCCCTAGCTTCCGCACTTCAGATGACAATGGAATGTGCAGGTGATAACAAGCAGAACCCCAGAATTTCAGAGCTGGGAGGCATTAGAGATCATCTAGTCTACCCCGTGTACTTCTTAGATTTGGCGCGATACAGGGGTGTCCAAACCTGCGGCGCGCGGGCCGCGTGCACTCCGGGATGGCTGGGAAGGCAGCCCAACACAAAATCGTACCTTTACTTAAAACGTTATGAGATTTTTTTGTGTGCGTGATTACGTGTCACAATATACTTAAGGTGTGGCCCAAGGCAACTCCTCTTCTTCCAGTGTGGCCCAGACGCCAGAAGGCTGGCCGCCCCTGACTGCTTGAATGTCTCAGCAAAATCACACAGCTAGCCCCTGCACGGCCCACCTTTCCCGTGCCTGTCCAGAGCTTTTCCCATTACATATAACCAAATAACACCTGCATCTTTTGCTTAATTATTTTAGAAAGACCATGTAAGCAAAATCTGTCTATAATATTCCCCTGAGGAGAAATAACAATGCTTAAAAAACCATCTGAGAAGACATGGAAAGACAGCATAGATAGTAAGAAACGCAAAAACCTTAAATAATTTTAACTTCTTTCTCCACCAAAGTCACTACTAGAATGTTTCACAAATTTCAGAATTGACACATGTAAGTTCCGCCTCCCTTATGCGCCTTGTTGAGGTGTTAGCTAACACTGCTGACTTGTTATCAGTAAGACAGGGAGCTGTCAAGTTGTCTACGGCCCTGACAATGGAATTTTTTAACCTGGGACTACTCCAGGCGGAGAGTCTCTGAGCCATATTTGCATAACTCCCCCCTCCCTCTCCCATTCATGCTGCAGAGTCTAAATCAGGGATCTCAAATAGCTGCAGAGAAGAGTCTGCTCAAGATCTGAACATCAGAGTAGGCAGCTCCACCCTCCAAGCCCTGCAGCCCAGCTGTGTTACTAACCTAGGGCAAACCCCTGCTGGCTGGCTAGCTGAAGTCTGTGTTTCTGCATGAGGAAGTACACAGCAATATGGCTAAGAACCAAGGGATGTGATTATCAGCTATGCTTCTGACCTTGGGGAAACACTTAAACTCTCACCGTGTCAGTTTCCTCATCTTTGAAATGGGAATAATAACAACAGAACCTAGGGTTTGGCAATGTATATAAACCTCTAAGTACAACGCGTGGCACACAGTAAGTGCTCAATAAATACGGGGCCTCACCACCACAGCCGGCTCACACAGGGGCCAATGAGAGACAAAAGGCAAAAGGCAGCTGGGAGAAGGAAAAGTAGAAAAAGTCTTCAGCAGGATTTCTGTTGAATTAATAAAAGCAGAATAGAAAATGGTTAACATTTTTACACAAGTCATATATGTTTGTGGAGAATCCCAGGAGTGAAGAGTCATTCCCAGGACTGTTTCAATTGAAACTGGAAATGCTAGACCTGGGAAAAAAAAGTCCTCGGGTGGGTCAGGCTGGTGATCTGCCTCCCATGGACTCAGCCACAGGAGCAAAAAGCCTGACTCTACTGCCCTCACCGCAGGGGCACTGACCACACACAGAACGGTGGGCCAATCAGAAATTTCTCATGTCACAGTGGCTCTTCCCTATCGCCGACTCTCTGTTACTTGTGAGATGTCCCTGGTGTGGTCAAGGCTATGAGACTTCACTCTTTCTTCTTCATACCCAAAATAAGAGATCACTTCAGCACTCAATCCACTGGGGAAGAGCCACTGTTCCATTATCTTTGGATTACTTACACCATTTCCTTCATAGGGTTAATGTTTTTAAAAACTATGTATCATAATGTTGCTTTTGTTATTTCTTTTCTTTTTTTATGCTAATCACATGGCACTGAGATACTCAAGAGGATGGGAATGGAAAGCGTGCATGGCCCACAGACCAGGACCAAACAAGAAGGACCAGGGCCAGGGCACTGCTGGACCAGCGCAGGCCAGGCATAGAGTCAGGTGGCCCAAGGTCTCGCCCGCGTAACAGATGTGCTAAGAAATAAGAGGGCTTGCGTCGGAGGTCACAAACCCCACTGTGCATAGGAGATAAATGATCGGGGTAATACAACAGCGAGCAGCAGGGGCTTGGGCCAAACTGGCATGTGTGCACCGCCGACTGGCATTTAAAATTGAAAAACAAAACACAGTGTGTCTGTTAAACAAAATGCATCAGGGGTCACATCTGAGCCTGAGCCTAGGGCTCCCAGGCTGATATCCTGCCACGGGTTCTGCTGGATAAAAGTGAAAAGCAAAAAGCTCAGCCAAGAAGGGAAAGGGCAGGTGGCACCCCGGCACAATCGGACAGGCCAGAGACTGGGCCACACATGCCAGGGGCCTGGGCCTTCAAATTCACCATGAGAGGTCATTGCTCCCATACGCCCTACCGAAAACCCGCACCGGGGAGGTCAACCGGCATGGAAGCCATGGTGGCATTCGCTGTAGAGCCAGGCACTCTGTGAGCCAGGGGTTCCCAGTGTGCTGGTCCTGGAAACCCAGTAACATGACAACGAGGTCTGGCAGCCTGGCACTCTGAGTACAGGAACGACCTGCGACCAATGGGTGTGGCACACACACACACAGACCTCTGCTCAGGGGAGTCTGCCTCAGTGAGCACAGCTGTGTCTGAATTAAAGTCACTGAATGGAGAAAAAGAATCAAAGGGGGAGGGTAGTTTCTAACAGGCTAAAAAGGAAAGGAAAAAACCCACATCCTTTCACATCATCTCATAAACAAGTATATATTTAGTGCTAATGCTATATGCTTTACATGGTACAGCTAAGGTTACAAAGATTAAAAGTTTTAGGTACTAAGAGTAAATGGCTTATTCCGAATTAACAGGAGGAAGAGATTATTTGGCACCATGGTTGGCCAGATCATAAACTTGGATTTGGTAACATAACAGCACACTAATCACTGTACTGGAATGCTAGGCAGATAGCAGACTAAAGGAAATAGATAGTTTGATGCTCTCAAAAGTACTGAAAGAGTAGGTTATAGGGAAAGAAAATTAGATTAACATAACCAGGCTTTTTGACAATACTTTGTCAAAAGAAAATGAAGTAACATTTCCAAGGAAAGAAAATGTGGGCCAAAGTTGTTATATCCAACAAAACTGACCTATAATAAAAGGTCACAGATAAAGTGTTATCAGAATATTAGAGATTATTGCTCCCATGAGCCCCACCTAAGGAATCTACTGCGGAAAGAGCTTCAATCGAAAAGCCTAAAGACACTGATATGAGGACTGATAATGAGCAGGTCATATATAGAAATAAGGAAATACCTATACCTGTGTTTCCTTAAGAAATAAGGAAACTACCATATATTGAACACAGCCCAAATAATTGTAAGATATTTATTTCCACTGTGACTAAAAAACTAGAACTCTAAGTGTGAAAAAAAGGAAATACAAATGTCATACGGAAGAGGTTAAACAAACAAAAAATAAACCTCAGTCTAAATTTGGTTTGGAAATACCAATATGAATGTACAATGTCTTATATCTTTTTATGCTTGTATGTAAATGTATGTATGTGTATAAACAGCCCAGCTCTAACCAGTGAAAAGGCCTAGAAACAATGACCATTCCAGTGCACAATTATCCCTAGTGTCTGGATTATAGCCCTAAAATAGTGTTTTCATTAAAAGAAACCAGAGATTTTTGAAGAAATGGTTGTTTCCAGGTACAAGATAAGCCTAAGTCACCTTAACATACCAGATAGCACAGAAGCTATAAAATATTATTTAGGTCATGTTAGAGGCCTCAGGAGCTAATTGGAAGAGGCTCCCACTAGTCCAATGTGGGACTATTTCAGTCTCAGTAAAAATTAAATTTTAATAGGTTGAAACCCATCAAATATATTTAATTCCATAATAATATCAATTTATAAAAACCAAGTGGTCACCTTCTGAGAATAACAGGCAACCAATCCCTGAAAACTGGACAAATCAAAGGAAAGAAACAAGCATTTATCCTGCTTTTTTTGTGTCAACTGGACCACTAGGTAATCAAATAGCAGATTAAAGGAGAGCCTATCCTTATAAATTATTCCAGCTAATAAATAAAATCAAAACAGTCAAATTAGAATATCACCATTCTGTAATTCCTCATGAATTAATAGGTCTAAACAGTGAGGAACAAAAGTTGCGAATGCCAAAAAGGATTGGAAAAACCAGATGTCACGCGCCCCACAGTGGAAGGATACAACAGCACCTATAATGTTGCCAAAGGGATTAAACCAGAGTCTGATTAAGCCTCTGGGCCCAGATGCAAGAAACAGAGGGCAAAGGAACAAGCTGAAGTCACCATGAGTGTGTGCCTTCTTCTTGATGTCAACACTGCAGGAAATCCTACAGATCAAACAGCCCAGGTCTGTCAACGGGAAAATTATATTTTTTAAAAGAGAGAGGATATTAAGGGAATCTATAGATTAAAAGAGATTTAAAAGATACATCAAATTTTAAAGAAACGGGCAAGGAAACTACAGTGGGTCAGTCTGCTCATTTGGGTGATAAAACCATAAAGAGAAGCGAGGAAGTGATTACTATAAAAGTCGGGATGGTATGTACTTTTGGAGAGATGGGGAGCCATTTGACTGGGAATATATGAAGGTGGTTTTCGGGGTAGGTGGTAGAGTTCCTATTTGTTGACCTGAGTGATCATTACTTGAGCGATTACCTTATAATAACTCACCAGAGTATGCGTTTGTTTTGTGTGGGTAGTTTAGGTGTTTGTGCTTTATTTTACAATGAAAAGTGGTTGCATTAGGTTTTTTTTCAAGTGTTAAGATCTAGGTGTCAGCACAGTAAAACCCAAATGACAGAAAAGACTGCAAGGTGTGGAGGAGTGAAAGGGGCCGAAGCAGCAATTCAGCTGGGAGTCAGCGTCTTAGGAAAGACCTCTTTTTCAACGAACGTCTCATGTTTAAGGTGAATTATTTTATCTGTACTGTTTTAATTAAATTTGCCTTATAACATCTTAAATTATTTTTTAAAGCTTATAGAAAGTGATGTGCCCCAAAATACCTCAAAGGCAATCTCCATTCGGAAATACAGAATGACTGCTTGGATGCCTCCTGGAATTGGAAAAGACTGTTGGGCTCTCGGAGACATGACATTTATCACTGAGCCCAAAGCTGTAGCAAGCATTCAACATACCAACCTCAGGCATCTTCAAGTCCCCAGAATTAGACATGGAACTTAACCCCCTTACTCCCCTACTCTGCTCCCCATGCAAATTATGAGTAACAGTAGTAAAAACAGAGTTAAAAAACAACTGAACAAAACAATTTCCCCCAAACTTTAAGCATGCTCAAGTCTAAGTGAACTGCCACACCCAGGGTGTTGTTACAGCTTTAGCAACATGAGTTCAGGAACTAAATGAAGAAATACAGGGTCTCCAAAGGCCTGCACTGGTTCCGGACTGTGGGATGGGGCAGCGGCTGCACCTCACTCCTGGCATCAGAGCCACAGATGAGAAGCACGCTTGGTGCCGCCTCTACCGAGGCCAATTCCCTGCCGCCCAAGCACTCTGAGGGGCACAGCCTCGCCACAGTGACTATCGAGAAGTCCCAGCTTTTACAACATTTGCCTGACACAAAGACACTATGACTTGGGGACAAATCTGCCATCACGCAGATTGGCACCCTGCTGCATGAGCCACACAAATGTGCAGACACCGTTCTCTGAGTTATTAAAGTTGTCCACCTTCTTCCTAATATGGAACAGGAGATCCATGTTATCCTCTCAGTTTGGGAAGTGCCGTGCCATTGATTTTGAACTTCCACTTTATTTTAAAATGTACATTACATCTAAAATAAACAGGATTCCCGGTACAATCTGCAGATGGAAAAAGGTCTGTGAATGACAGACCCTAAGAGCTGGAACATGACCCTGCATGCTCTGTCTGACTGTGTCTGGCAGAGGAGACTGGTGACTTGTTGAACGTTACCAGGCGAAGGGCTGTCAGCTGGGGACTCTCCTATGGTTCACCTTTCTACTACTGAAAACAACAAAACGTGAAAAATAAAATTGGGACACAAGACGTGAAGTAGACCCTGACTGTTGGAGAGGTAACAGCCTTTGAGAGTTCATAGAAAATGAAGGAGTTCGTAGCATTTTATTGAGGCTCAAACTCCACAGTGGTTCAGAGAATAGGAGGCAAGGCACCTGAGCTGCCAGGTGTGAGTCCCACCTCAGCATGTGAGGCAGGTTATTTAACCTCCCAAACCATAATCCTTTATCTGCACATGTGGATTAACAAAAATGCCTTTCCCATAGATCCCTTATGAAGATGAAATGAAATGTGTATGAAACACTTGCTCATTATAAGAACTCAGTCAGTGTTTATCATGATTATTGTCACTGAGGTTGTGAACATTTCCAGAAACATAAAGTACACTCTATTAGATGGACATCTTCCAGGTCTGAATGCAGGGTGAAGACATCCAAAGTAAGTAGTGTTATTTTTATAAATCCTCAACATTAAAAAATCACTGTTAGTAGATATTATGTATATGTAATATTCAACACCTTCTACATCTTTGTTTTGTTTTTCTTCCAACTACTCATCATGGGTAGTTAGTTTTCATTCCAATAAACCTGGGACTGTTATATCAGTAATAGTGATGGTTAGACAGCTCCCGGGGCATGAGAGCTGGGTCTAGCTACTGCAAATGTTATTGATCTGCCCAATAATCATGCCCCTGTCCCTTCTTCCTATTGGCAGCTATTCCCACTGTGGAGGATCCCTCAGTGCCCACTATGCACTTGCACAGCTTCCCTTGCAGCTATGACTCTATTCTTGCCAATGAGGCCTGAGGGAGCTGCAGGAAAGATTTTTATTCCCTGATGAAAAGAGATAGAGACACTACATGAGAACAGATTTCTGCTGCCCTCTCTGTGTCCCACCCCTCTGCCACACATCCATATGCACTTCCTGCCTCTGGATGAGGTAGTGGGGAATGTAAGATACCCATTGCTGAGGAAACCATTTTCTGCCCACGAGTTGGAAAGTCTGTAGTAAAAAAAACATGCTAAGGATGGGAGAACAGAAGAATGAAAAGAATCTGGACCCTGATGACATTGTCTAAGTCACCGATTCAACTCTGTATCGAACCAACCCCAGGCTACCTTCCATGTAAGATACTTTTAAGGCCTTTACTATTCAAACCACTTTTAGTTGGGTAGTCTCTTACCTGAAGTTTAAACTGAAGTCTAAATCACCCTAATTGTTTCAGGCTGAATGGTGATCCCTCAGAATTAATATGTTGAAGCCCCAATACCCAGTTCCTTAAAATGAGGCTGTATTTAGGGTAGGGTCTTTAAATAGGTGATTCCATACGAGGCTGTTAGGACGGGCTCTAATGCAGTCTGACTGGTATCGTTATAAGAAGAGATTCGGGGACATAGACACCAGGGACACACACATACAAACACAGAAGAAGCTGGTAGAGGGTCAAGATGGTGAAGTAGGTGGATGCTGTGACCACATCCAAATTACAACCAAATTACAGAACAATCAACCTGGAGAAGCATCTGAAGACTAGCTGAAAAGAAGTCCTGCAACTAAGGATATAAAGAGAAGCCATGTTGAAACTGAATTAAAAAAAAATCTGAGGGAATTTGTTGCCAGAATCTATAAGAAATATTAAAGGAAGTTCTTCAGGCTAAAGGCCAAAAAATACCTGCCGGCTCTACCCTAAAAAATGAAGAGCCCCAAATATAGTAAATAAGTGGATAAATATTAAAAACTTCATATTTTAATTTCTTCAAAAGATAACTGTTTAAAGTAAAAAAAAACAACAACATGATTTCTGAATATATGTAGATGTAAACCACTGACAAAAAGAGTACTATTTGTAATACCTTTACAAAGGAGTTATTGAGATGATTCTGTCCTCCACCCCAAATTCATGTGTTGAAGCCCTAATCCATAATGTAACTGGAAATGGGTCCTTTAAAGAGGTAATTAAGGTTAAATGAGGTCATAAGGGTGGGGCTCTAATCCAATATGACTGGTGTCCTTATTAAAAGAGACCCAGAGGATGCACACATACAAAGAAAAGACCATGTGAGGAAACAAGAAGGTGACTGCCTGCAAGACAAAGTAGCCTCAGGGGAAACTCAGCCTGCTAATACTTTGCTCATGGCCCTCCAGCCTCCAGAACTGTAAGAAAAAAAAATTTATTGTTTAAGAGCCACCTAGTCTGTGATATCTTGTTATGGCAGCTCTAGCACACTATTACAGCGACGTAGCATACTATTTATTGTCATGTATATACAAAAGGTAAGGCAACTACAAAGGGGAACAGAACTTACCAAAGGTTGATTGAGGGGTAAAATTAGGGGGGATGTGCTTGTAGGGAATTCAGAGTCCAGGCATGAACCAGGAAGACAGAAATGGTTCATCCTCTGCCCCCCGCTGTCTGTCTCCACAAGTCACCACCCAACCTACTCTATCTGCCCCTTTTTCGAAATTGCGGTGGCTGGAAGGCCCCTGATGTGCTAGATTCAGGCAGCAAACCTGGAGGAGGGATAAATAGATAAGAAGACTGAGGTACGACTCAAATGAGCCCATTTTCATACTTGCTGGACTCTGGTCAAATATTTAAACTGAGAGGAAAAAATAGTGACTCTACCAAAATTAGTTCCCTGTAAGTGTCATCAGTCGCAGACTTTATTATTCATTATTTTCTTATGAATGGAATTCATTAGAATGATAAATTGAAAACTGACCAGAATTCAGAAATAGGGAAGAAAATCTCAAGTACTAGCACAATTCAAAATGTGAAAACTAAAGGAGGGGGAGGAGGAGAAGGAAGGAGGAAGTTACAAAAAGATGGCCTCAGAGAAAAAAACAATCTGTTCTCCATTCTCCCACTGCGCACCATTACAAAATGAGAGGGGTTCTGAGAACAGGCTCGATTCCCAGAGGTGCCAGGACCTCAGGACAGGGGGCTGGGCCTGCGCTAGGGATAACAGGACACTTGGCAACTCAGGGTCTTGGGCCTGGGGCTCCTCCCAACACGCGAGACTCCTCAGAAAAAGGGTACCCATCCCATGCCAGTCCGTGATCTATAAGCAACGTGAGATGTCCTCAAGTCATCAGGTACTCTCGATGATGCCGTCAGCACTGCCAGTGACTCCAGTTCTGGATTTTCAGTTAGTGAACACCAAGCAGATTCCCCAATGTCTCTGCTTCACAGAACTATTGATCTGGGTTGTCATTTTTTGATTCTTGACCTGGTTGTGGGTCATCATTTTTCAACCTAGTGAGGACCTACTTGAAAAGCCACTTTATTATTTCTCACAATGGGTACGCAGGTGTTCCTGTCAATCTTCTTTAAACTTTAGAGCTTTTAAAGCTGCTCTGTACTTTCAAGAGATGTATTCTTTCCACTGCCAAAAATAAGTAAATAAAGGAAAGAGAGAACAAACCAAAAAAACAAGATATCTGCTGCCTGAATAATCTTTGTACAATAAGACATGAAAAGTAGTTCCCCAAGGTAGGGGTTTTCAATTTCTCGCATCAGCCATCCAGGGGACCTTGTTAAAATACAGATTCCCGGGCCCGGCCTTTGTGTTGCTGCAGTAGGTACGGCCCAGGAATCGGCACCTTGTGAACCAAGCTTCCCAGTTAACTTTGTCATGCAGGCAAGTTGGGGACTACGACCCCAGAGGAGCCCTAAAATACAGCGGCACGCAGGACAAGTTCAAAGTTTCATTTGTCCTATCACTTCTGTGGCTGTTCTCAAGCCACCCCACCAGGGGCGCACAGGGCAGGGGCTCTCTGCTCCCTCAGGAGGCTCCCTGTTGACGTACAGTCTCTCACCCTGGCAAGTAACAGTAGTCATTCTTCCAGGCGCTGTCATTCCAGGCCACAAAAGCAAAGATGCAAAATAGCTAAATGTGTGCAACAGAAGCCATCACTGGATGCTTGGCGAGGGGTGAGCTCATCCAGCTCTCCCAAGTACACACTCGTGAATCACTGGGGGCCTATGTCTGCACCAAGGAAGAAGGAAATCTAATCACTAGGTCAAGGCTGCCTTGCCCTTCTAGGGCGGTGATAGTATTTAAGCAAACACCAGCCATTTCCCAGAAAACGACCTCATCTTTTTAAAGAGAAAAGAATGAAAAGGAACAGTTGTTTCCTGATAACAGAGCAGTATAATCAGGTACTGGATTTATTTTTTAAAGGTCTGAGTCATAAAAGTTTGTTTTCAACTTTGCAGTCTGTTGCCAGCATCGTGCTGCAGTTTTTCTCAGAAGACCACTGCGGCGTTTCAGCAGAATTCCCTTGTTGCATCAGCAAATGTGTGAGGGCATGAACCCCGCCAGCTCAGAAGCCCCAGACAGGAAAGAATGGAGAAGAGTTCGGTCCCCACAAACACACACCACAATCTCTGCCTCCCTTCCTTTGGTTGACAGACATATTATAAGAAACTCTTTTTTTTTTAATAAATAAAATAATAGCCGGAAGTAGAGAAGGCTTGAACTAAATGAATTTGGTTTGAAGGAACAAGAGCTAGACTTAGAGAAAGTGTGGGCTGTTTGTTACTTTTTGGCTCCTTACAAATATTCATGTGTAACCCATGCCCTAAAGAGTGCCAGGACCCCAGAAAAGCTTGCCCCAGAGGATAACCCTGTTGGCGCATTACTCTTTGCCTCCCGGAACTCTCACAACTTCCCCTGAGCACATGCTAGCCTGAGTCCCTTTGCAACAACACCAAGGCAGCTGAGGCATATCTTCCTGTCTGTCTTGGATAACGTGGTTTCATCCATTACCCATTAGAAACAAAGGCCTCCAGTTGTGGTGAAGGACCGAAATACTGCTCACAACTTAACTGTAACGGGTCACACACAGGAAGACTTACTGGATATCATGCTATTCTTCATGCTCAGGCGCCTAAAACCCAGATGCACTGCCTGCTCCAGCTCATTTCTCTGTAGTTGGACAGCAGTAAGATTTCCCTATATTGCAGCTGGGAATCAGTGAAACTGCTAGGCTCACCCAATTCTCTGGGTTCTTCTGGCATCGTCAGAGGGGGAAACAAGTTCATACTAAAAGCACACAAGGTGCAAGTTACCACTCTCCCTCTCCACGCCACTATGGCTCAGTACAAATACCATTCTCTTGAAATGAGACAGATGTGGCCAATTCAAAAACCTAACCACTTGTTGGATGCCTTCGGCACTTGGACAACAGGAGAACATTCTGGTTTCATCCACACAACAATCCTATGGTGAAAATACTATCCCCAGTTTCTTGGGGCGGAAGAAAGGCTCAGAGACCTTAAGGAGATTGTCCGAAGTCCAGAGCCAGTGCTGGTGGGGACACGAACAGCTGATTCCAGCAGTCATGTGAACCAACCATCCTCCTGACTAAACGAAAAGTCCCAATGGTTAAAACAAGCGCAACAAGTGGAATTTGGGACTTATTTCCCTTGTCTATAAGTAAATAAACCCGGATTTGTTTCTAAGTCAGCAACGATTCCTATCACCTCACCCTTTTTTTCTTCTTGGCGGGGAGGATTGTTGTATGTCTAGCCCTCAGCCATCTTGAGGGAAACGAAGTCTTGTTGGTCTATAATCCCTCTTGTTCTATATTAAAAAGCACAACCCTAGGAAAACAAACTTGTTAATGCCCATTCAGTTTTGCAGCTGGTTCTGAACCATAAATACTTTAGAGAAAAAGCAACTACTCTCTAAAAGGATGGGTGGGTATTGTCTGATTATTGTGGAACCTGTGACATTTTAAAACAACTTTCTCTGTCAACTTCTATACTTGACTTAAAAGGCCAAGAGAAGAAAAGTCTGTGGAATTGGGTTTATTGCAGTTAAAACACAGACTACTGAAACAGACATCAGAAAAAATGTGCTCATTTCAGTTTCTTATGATTGTGCAAAAAAAAATTTGAAAAATGGTTCTTCTACTGTCCCAAGGAAGTGACTTTACTTTTTATAATGAAACAGAATTCTGAACCCAGTTTTGCCACTATCAGTTTACCATCTGGGATCCATTGTTATGAACAAACATCTTCCTGCCAGTCACCAGTGCTCTTGGATCGCATGGCTTCCTGGGACCATGAGAGGGAGGTGCAGTGCAGGCACAGAGCGGCTCAACCACCGCCTGTGGCATGAACGAATGGTGCTCACTTCCGCAAGGTGGACTGAGGGGACACACCTCCCATCTTGTATAACGGCAAATGTTATGGTCTAAAATTTACGGGCCAGATAGTTTCTAAGGTGCCTCTTACCTCTCATGTTCTAGAATTATCGACGCTGTATTTCTAGGTCATTTCCTCTTCTTTCTGCCAAAATGTAGACTGCAAACTAACCTCCACTGGATACTGTTTGACTTCATTTACATTTTTCAACAAGGTTCACTGGGCTTTTTTTTCCCTCTCTCTCTCTCAATGAATCATTCATTTTCAGCTACTGGGAGGCACCACTGATGCACAAAAGTCTAGAAACTGCAGTAGCTCAGACCCCAGGGCCAAAGCCATCAAAGCCATAGAAGGGAGAGCTGAAATTGTTATCCACAAGGAAACATAAAATTCGGGGTGTTAAAAGCTCCTTTTCAGTGTGTGTTGACTTCTTACTGTGTGCTTTGATATTAAACACAGGATGTGGGCAGCGTCAGGAGAGGCAAGGTGATCAAAGTTAATCCGGCATCGCACAATGCCTCCCCTTAGCTTCTGTATCAGATCTAATTCTCTCTGTGAATGCCAAATCGGGATAAATTGTCTACTTTTTATCCAGGTTGGCCCCTGTGCCTGACCCCAATTGCCCAAGTCAGTTCCTCTGGTACTGGGGCTGCATTAACACTCCCTTTGCCCTCTGAGAGCGAACAGGTGGCCCTTACTGTTATCACTGACCCTCCCCTGCCTTTTGGAGCTCACCCCATGTTCAGTCCCTTCAATCTGTACCAGATAAAAACGGAGGGAGCAGGTAAATGACCCATTCCACGTGGTGTGGAAGAAAAGCCCAATTCTGATTGAGTACAAATGTCATTCCAAGAAGGAAATGTGTCACTTTAAGGGGCTATCCCAAGCAGAAAAGTATTAAGTGGGTCAATTAACTGCATGGCCTCTGTAGTGCCCAGCCCTGTGGCAGACTCAACCTCAAGGATCAGGAATTTGAAGCTCTCCAAGCTCTAAACGACCGACCTAGAAATCTGCTCCTCCCCCAACATGGCACTTCCTAATGAGTACTGTTTGGATGCAATTATTTCTCTCCACACACCCTTTCCTCCAATTTCAACAGAAGGAAGAATTGCAGAGAACAAGCCTCATAAAATACTCTGTTTCTGGCCCTTACAGTGTGGGTGTTCACCCTCAGTTACTGCCATTTTGTTGGGATACCAGAACAGCCTGTCCTCACGACACCTCACTACACAGGTGAAGATTACAGCTATGAAGAAACAGAAAATTAAGAGACAATAAAGATGAGAAGATCTTCCAGCTCACACCACCCCTTTTCTAATTAATCTTAAACACACTAGAACTTCAGTCTCCCTTTAAGAAAAAAATTTAAAGGCTCACTTGCAGAGGATTACTACACTTTGGGGGGAATCTTCTTAAATTAATAATTTATTAATGATTCTTAAATTATCAGATAATCTAGATGACTATAAAGGCTGATAAAGCCTACCTCTGTATGCAAAAGCTTAATACAAATCATTCAATATCTAAGATATTCATATTTTACTGGGAGGGAAGTGGTAGTCCACTTTCCTAAACTTTATTTACTCAGATTACCTCAGGTAATCCTCAAAAGATGGGGCAAGGGTGGTGGTGGGGGAGGCAATTAATGTGTATGGACAGGGAACAGGCTCCCAAAAAACATACAGAAAAGGTAACTGTGTTACCAGCTACAGAATTAACAACAGCTCGCTGACTTAACTTCCCATGACAGATCTAATTAGAAGGTGGCAATAAATGTTTCCAGGTGTTTAATTAAGTGTGATAATTATTTCTTTCCTTAAAGAGATGGAGTCATATGTTTACCTTTCAAAGCATAATGTTTCCTTAGTAAAAACTCTGTGGAAACACTTTTGTTAACAGGATTCAAACCAGGATAAAAATATCTGTTGCGATAAGCAGCACTTAAAGTAATTTAACAGCTCTAACTTTCATATGCCAATGTACAATGGCAATTTAAACGCTGCTCTGTTAGGGTTACTTCCTTTAGCCACAGAATTCTTGTTACCCTTACACCACAATGAATAATTTCTGCTCAACATGCCATTTCCCTAAAAGGATTCTTATCAAGAAAGTGGGGAGATTTTCTGGGTATCTCTACTTCTACAAAAAGACCACAGCAAGAATAAACTGAATTCATAGCAAGAATTCAGAGACTGTTAGAATTGGATTGGATCTCAGCAACCAGGGAATCATTTCATAGACAGATTCAAGTATAGTATTGCTCTCAAAGCTATTGATTTAACTTTTTAAAAATGTTAAAACATGCCCTACCTTGAGATAGTATTTACCCCTCACCCCCCCACCCCCGCCACACACACACCTCAATAAAAATAATTTATGGAGGGATGGAATTATCAGTCTTAAGTAACTCAAGGATTTTGTTGTTTCAACACTGGGCACTCAACTACTGTCTCCCTCCTTACATGACTCCCTCAGAGGAGGAGCTGGTCTTTCTATGCAGTGTTGTGTTTTAGGAAATCAGTTGGCTTTAAAGATATGGCGTCACTGAATCAATAAACACCCGTTAGGTGTCCAAGCCTGGTTGATCAGCCTGGTCTGGAAAGTGCCTACCAGCCGCCCTGAATCCGAGGGCTCTCATCAGGTGTTCTTGCATCAGGTGCTGGGGCTCGAGTGTCATACAAGAGCGCGCACACAACTTTCTTTTTCAAATGGAAGTCTCCACCGGTTGATCTCAAGGCAAAACTCTATCTAATTCTTGCCAGTTTTACAATGCAGGGTTGGATTACAATCTCGGGCCAATATCTCGCTTTGCAATCTGGGGCACCCTGATAACCTGGGCAGTCCCTTTCAACCGCATGAGCTGATACCAAGAGGGCGTGACACATAGCGGGGGCCGCGTCTACAGAAGGAAAGAAGGAATAGCGTGTGGGGCTCGGGGCAGGGCGTGCAAGTTAAGGGGTCGGCCGGAGTCGGTAGGGGCTCCTAGCCGAAGGTCTCAGATTGTCGCTGCGACTCATGAACTGGGTAAAACTCCTGGGAATTTCAAGGCTGTGAGCGCCTGCACATACACCTACACACACTCGCTCACACGTACCCACTCGCACTCACTCCCAAAACTCTCGGTGGGCGAAAGTGCGCCCCCACTAGCAGCCCGCAGCCGAGTGCCCGGGAAAGCCCCGCGAGGGTGCTTGCAGGACCCGCGCGCCAGGGAAAGACTTACTCGGAAGAGGGGGCGCGGTGGCGCCGGGACAGAGACAAGCTGGGCGATCTGACGGCGCGGACGGAGTTTCCCAGTCGCTCGAACGCTCGCGGGCTCCCGCGGATCGATCAGCAAGCGCGGGACAGAACCGGTGGGAGAAAATAAGTCAGGGGCCGGGGGCGGGGCGGGGCGGGGCGGGAAGGCAGAGCGGAGAGGCGGGGCAGGAAGGGAGAGGAGGGGCTAGGGGCGGGGCCTAGAGGAGGAGCTAGGAGACCGGGGCGGGAATGGGGCGGAGCTTGACTGAAGCTCTGGGTGGAGAGCGGCCAGTGCTCAGAAACACGCTGAGGAGGCTGGCAACGCCCTGGAGGCTGGACCAGGACTGCTCAACTAGACCTTAGGGTGCGAGGGGTCGGGATTGACTTGAGACATACGCAGGGAAGATGTTACCTTTCTGACCTCTCAGTTTCTTCAGTTGTATAAATGAGATACCAATCTCCTAGCCCTCTACTGTGTTGAGACGTTTACATAAGCTCACGTATTTTTGCACCGTGCCTGGCACGTAAAAACACGCCTGCATGAGAGCCTCTGTTGCCATTATAATTATTTGATGGAACCCCGTAATCCCGCCTGCTCCTTTTTCGGATGGGGCCGCGTTTCATTGACCTCAAGTGTACCAGGTAATATCTGACGCGCTTGTGATTCCACTCGCGGAGGCGGCAGGGCTTCCTTTCTCCCTTAGTTAGAGGCTCCTTGACTCCTGGGAAGCCAGTCTGGTCTCAGGCTTCATTGTGACTGCCCCATGGCCACGGAGCAGAGGCGCCCTCGCTCTCCACCTAGGTGGGGCAGAATCTAGACCTTTCTGCTGCTGAGGAGCCCTGACCCAGGGAAACCATTCTCAAGGGCTAGGGTGCTGGACCTTCCTGGAAACAGGATGAACCCATCCATACCATAAACATCCACTAAGCACCTACTATATGGTGGCTCTTGGCACAGGGCTGGGTATTAATACCAGCAAAACTTAATATGTGCAGATCATTGTTCTAATCCTCATAACACCCTATAGTGTAGGTCCTATAGCTATCTTTAATTTTACAAAGGGAAAGGGACGTATAGTGAAGTAAAATGCCTGCTTAAAATTACACATTTAGGAAGTGAGTATGGAAAGTCAACATTTGGTGGGTGAAATAGACAAAAATCACAACATATTTGGGTTTAATGACCCTAATAGTAGTATATAATGGGTTCAGAAGTGTTTAGAAGAGGACATGATGTTGTATGTCCCTATGAGAAAGGAAGTGTCAGGAAAATCTTCCCCAAGGAAGTGATGTCTGAGGTGGGTTTGGAAGAAAGAATGAGAGCTTGACAAACAGCTTTGGGTGGAGAAAAGGGGACCCGGTAAACATTTTCCAAGCATTAAGAGAGGCTGGGGAAGAAGTAGAGTGGAGATTGGAATAAAGCAAAAAAATAAAAAAAGGACTAAATCCAAGTGTTTTCTTCATATAGGAGCTAAAGAATATTAATTTGACCCTTGGTTAGAGGAAAGCAAAAATGATTTTAAAACATGGGAGACATGACAAATGTTGTTCTAGAAAGCTTAATCTGAAAACAGAATGCCAGAGCCATGAAATTTGCTTATGAAGCTATTAAAATATGTCAGGTTGGGATTGTTGGCCATAAACAAAAATTGGCTAGGTATCCTGTCACCAAAAAAGATTTATAGTGATGTGCTGTTTAACGACAGGGATACGTCCTAAGACATCCATAATTAGGTAGTTTTGTCTATGTGGGAACATCATAGCCTGTACTTAGACAAACCTTGATGGCATAGCTTCCTATACACCTTGCATACCTATCGCTCTGTGGATGGAAAGGGGGGTAGATAATTTTCACTCTACTCTTCTGGGTTCTTGGTTGAGACATCCTGTAATAAAAGACAGATTGACAGGAGAAAAAAAAGTGTTTAATAACATGTATAGCTCCTGGATACACGGGAGGTGTTAGGTAGCGGAGGTGGCTAAGAAAGGTCTGGGAGCCAAAAAGGTCCAATTAAGGGCTTTTATTTGAGGCAAGACACTGTGATCAGGTGGGCTGGGTCGGAGCAGACTGCAGCAGCCAGGGAAAGGGTACAAGGGTTCTTAAGGGTGTGTAGCAGAGCCCCAGGGAGTGTGAGTCCGCTGATCTGCCCCAGGTGTCCTCCGTATAGGCGTTTGCAAAACAATGTCCTCTGATCAGGATGGCTGATTCAGTGGCAGAAAGTCCAGGAGATGGGAGATTTACGGGCCTTGCCTCTGGGAAGAGCTCAAGGGAGAGGGGAGGGGCAGTAAGGATTCAACTGGTTTCCAGCAGGATGCCAGTGGCTATGCCTCATTTGCTTCTGATAATAAGGAATCTCTTGGTCAGGTATGTAGCTGGTGACACATACCTTCTTTGTTCCAGCACTGGCAGTGGCTTAGGTCCTCCATGTCCTAGTACCTTCTAACAGGAGGGACCCAGGAAACCTGAATAAACTACTAAAATGGATGAAACCATCACCTTAAATACCATCTTCAGTTGAAGACAAAAGAAGATGTTGGGGGTAGAGGAGTCAGTTATGGGAAGTTACCAGAAAAAGCACAGGAAACAATGAAAAGGTTGTAACATTGTTGTCTTCCGCATTGATAAAACTTCCTAGAGACAAGGTGCCCTCCTCTTCCTGGTACAGTCAGGGAGACACCCTTGCAAATGGAAATTTCCCTTACACTAGAAAATGTCTTTTACAAAGGATAACTTCTACTTGGTTTTCAGAGATTCATGCCTGCTGTCTCTTAAAATTAGCCAGCCTAAAATAATCAATATGCCAAAGAGAAATATTTTGGAGTGATAAATTCTATTCCCCAAAAGCTTCTAGGCTAGAAACCTATACAGCATATTACTGCACTGAATACTGTAGGCAGTTGTAACACAAAGAAAAATATTTGTGTAATGAGTTGTGCTACAAAGTTACTAGGCACAGTGAATTTTTCACCTTCATTATAACCTTGGGAGACCACTGTCATATATGTGGTGGGGTGTTGACTGAAACAGGATTATGTAGTGCATGACTGTATTGGGGCACAGGGAGAAAGGACTGCAATCCCATAGATGCAGACAAGGCAAGGTAGGTGCAAACAGGAAAAGCAAGAAGCAGCAGGGAACTCTTTTACAGAAGGAAAAAAGAACGTTAAGGGGAGGGGCTGGTACAACCTAAGAGCTCTGTTGTAAACATAGAGTTCTTCTCATCGGGCTATCTCTGCGGACATAGGTATAAGAGTATCTCTCATTATGCCCTCCTGATATTTTTGTCTTGACTAAATTCTCTGTCATACATTTTGACAGGATACTGTGATAGGAAGAATAATGACTCCTAGGAAGATATCCACTCCCTAATCCCTGGAACCTATAAATATGTTAATTTACATGGCAAAAAAGGACTCAGCAGATGTGATTAAAGTTAAAGACAGTGGATGGGGGGATTATCTTGGATTATTTGGGTGGGTCTAATCTAATTATACCAGTCCAATAAAGTAAAGGAAGAGTTGGTCAGAGGGATTAAAACTGTGAGAAGAACTCAGCCTGGATCAGGAGCCAGGGAATGTGGGTGGCCTCTAAAAGCTAGGCATGGACCACGGCCAACAAAAAAATGAAAATCCCAGTCTCACAACCACACAGGACTAAATTCTGCCAATGAGCAAGGAAATGGATCCTCTCCTTAGAGCCTCCAGAAAGGAACTCAACTCTACTGACATTTGATTTTATCCTGGTGAGACCCACATGAACTTCAGACTTACAGAACTGTAAAATAATAGGTCTGTGTTTTTTTAAACCCCCAAATGGTGGTTATCTTTTGGGGGCAGTAATAGGAAATGAATACAGATGCTGAGGGCCTAAACTAAGTAGATAGAAAGAAGATGAATTCAAGACTTAGGCCCTGGAGATTAACAGGATATGGAAGGTGCTGACCTTAAAAAAAAAAAAAGTTATTTTACAAGCAAAATGGGTTTATTTGGGAATGTCAGAGTAGTTGCAATTTAGGACAATGAAAGTATGGTGAACCACAGTAAGTCTGAAAAACAGGGAAAGACTTGTTTTATGGGGTGGGCGGGAGAGGCAGTGGGGAGGGGAGGGGCTTTTTCCAAGAGTTCAGTGTTCTCATTGGCTGAGTGTAGCATTTTTTCATTGGCTAGGATGTAACCAGGCAGCCAGCTAAAGAGGTTCAGGTGAATATTGACCAAACTGGAAGTGTTTTGCTGGACTAGGGGAAATTCTTCCTCCTGCTGTGGTGTTTTCCTGTTTGGGGTCTGGGTGGCAGTTCATGAGAGGTTCCCCTTCCGAGCTTCCTGACTCCATTTTAAATGAGGTTTCCTTTGCTTATTTTTAACAGGGATGAGAGGAGGAGAGTTATCTATGTTGATTTACTGGGCTTTTGGATTAGCAGACTCAGTCTTCGGTGGTGCTGCCCAGTGTTGGGAGGGACACAGGCAAGTGCTTTCTAAATAATTTTCAGCCTGCAGTGATACAAATAAATTAGCATTAAAAGAATCTGTACACTCCCACCCCCAAATAATTAGAAACAATCTCTGAATTCCCATGAACAGTGATATTTGTCACCGTCAACCAAAGTTCTAGTAATGGATCTGCCCTGTGTAACCGAGATGACTTTTGGACAAAGTACAAGGCTCTACTCAGACTTGGCTGCTTCTGTGTGAGAGAGGAGGAGCCCCATCTACATGACTGCTGTGAGCGGCAGCCAGGATGTCATGGTGTCTGCAGCCTCAACCTCAGTAACTTTCACCATTGCTTCATTTTGGTCATCCTTGTCCCCAGCTGCACCCTGCAGCAGCAGTCACCACAGCCCCTTCTACCTTTATCTTTATAGATATTCTATAACGTTTACCTGTAACACTCCACACTCTAGCTACAGCCTCTCATCCTTGGTCCGCACACTATTCCTTTATCTCATGAAGACTTGCATTTCTCCTGTCTGGCTTCCTTTCCTATCCGGCCTGACCCCAAGAGCCAGCACTTCCGTCTCTCACTAGCGGCTCCTATTCCGTTACCCCATTGTCGTTCCCTTTTATGCATCTGGAAGATCTTTCTGGCCATCCACGTTTTTCATATGGGCTACTTAAGAAGAACCACACATATGAAACTTAATGCTCTGCAGATTCATGACCTTTAATCTCAGTTAAGTCTTCATGCAGTCTGTATATCCCTCTGCATCATGATGAAAAGGAAAAGGGGGTTTAATTTTTACCCCTTTCCTTGAGACACCTTTCTCATCACACTTGCTGCTCTTGATATACAACCTGACCTCCTATTTCATAGGAAATATACAGATCAGGAAAGTTTTCTTGACTTCCTGCCCCAGCTACCCTAAATGCCATCTGTATCCACACTCATTCATTTCTTCTCAACCCAGTGGATCAGAGCAAACCCATTCATCAGTGTCCTGGGTCCTCCCTCAGCCCTCTCTTCTTTCTACAGGGGCTGCATTCTGTTAAATACTCCTCCTTTTTTTTACCTTGAACCTCTCAATTTCTGTATCTCCTCACAAAACATAAAAATGCTAGAATTAAAAACTTTCCAGGGACCCTACCTACCACCTTTCCTCACCACCATTCACCTTATGAGGGTCATCTAGGCCTGAGAGACTACAGATGCTAATAGTAGAAACAATGCAGAGTGGCCATTGCCTCTGTACTTACATTCGGGGCCCAGGAAAGGGGCCTCTACATACTCAGGCAACTTGCATCACTGTCATCAAAGAACTACTAGTCTCTCTTCCCTTTAAATTTGGTAAAGACATGGGACTCCATCTTATTTCACAGTATGATAATATTTAGAAATTAACAATAATTAACTTTTCTTATCTTACATGGGCCAATAGGTACTTGGATCATTTTATTTTCAAACTAGCTCTTGCATATTTCCTGGGGTCATAAAAATGCATTGGAATCTAAAGAGCTCCTAATAATCAGTCCATTATTCAATGAATAAATATATTTTAAATATAAATAGTTACAGCTACATCTAGATTAATAAATCCTTTGAGACCCAATAAAGCCCAAAAAACAATACCCCAAAGCCTATAAATCAGATAAAGGAGACAACGCTGTAACTTGGCACTTGGCAGCTGCATGCCAAAAGTACCTCTGTGCATGCCTACTATTTTGCTTCTGCCCAGTTGAAGGTATGGAAACTAATTTTAGACAAATTTGTAAAGTTTCATGAAATCTTCTGAGACCCTTTTCTCTTTCATTCTTCCCTCCTGCTTCAAGCCTCTGCTCTGCTGACTCAGTACCAGCCTCTTCTTTTTGAGTGTAAGGAAATAACCACATTCGACCCTTGAACAACATGGGGATTAGGGACACAGAACTCCCACACTGTCGGAAAATCCACATGTAACTACTGGTCAGCCTTCCACATGTGCTGATTCCCAACAGCAGAGCAAAAATACTACACAACACTGCAATACATACAATAAAAATGTATGCACAAATACTCCGGGAGGAGAGTGGAAGTGACTCACATTCCCTGATTTCGCAAAGGAGATTTCATCCAATCAAGTGGAAAAGGATGAATTGGAGTTTGCCAGGCAGACCGAAGGGCACCCCAGGCAGTGTGGAGAGAGGAGAAAGATAGGGTCTAACATATTCTTAAAAAAAAAAAAAAATATTGTTTATGCTATTACAGTTGTCCCAATTTTCCCCCTTAGCCCCCCTTCGACCAGCCCACCCCCACTTCCATAGTCAATCCCCACACCGTTGTCCATGTCGATGGGTCCTTCATGCATGTTCTTTGACTAATCCCTTCACCTTCTTTCAAACAGTCCTCCCCTTCACTCTCCCCACTCTTCCATAATTCTATGCTTCTGGCTCTATTTTGTTCATTATTTTGTTTTGTTCATTAGATTCCTCTTATAAGTGAGATCCTGTGGTATTTGTCTTTCACTGACTGGCTCATTTCACTTAGCATAATAGTCTCCAGTTCCATCTGTGCTGTTGCAAACTTTCCAGCAGGCTAAAAGTACAGAAGCAAGGATGTGCACCTTAAACACAGCCCATAGAAATATATAATGCTTTTTATGCTTTACCTACATTTTCAAGGGAGTGTATCAGTGAAAATGCTGATATAACACTCACCATCCTCCAAAATATGATTGTCCAAGTCTCTTTCCAGTCCTATTTCTTTTAGGAGCATTATTATATGTAATCTTGTCCTTAAAGTAACCTTATGAGTAAGGCAAAAAGTATAAGTATTTTTCCTAATAGAAGTCAAGATGCAGATTGGGTAGGCTAGAGTTTGATCAATGTCCTACAAACTAAAAAACTCAGAGATAGAATAAAAATAAAAAATTTAGGATTAATGATATTTTTGTATTACTTCCATAGGTCACAATCCCCACTCATGGCTACTACTCATCACTGACAATTACACCTTTGTCATATTTTTTCACTTTTAATCCAGAACTACTTAACTCCTATGATAACACAGTCACTAAAACACACCTCTTCCTAAGAAAGCTTACTTGAACTACGGTCTATATCAAAGGGTGACTTTATCTACAATCTTAGCCAGTTCCACCAGACCCTCTCCCCATGAAACCAAGTTTTCTGCATGTTTGTAGATGTTCATCCCTTAAGCCATTCTCTATAGAAATTACAGTGCTGCCCCTAGCTATAATTCTTATTTTTGTGATTTTGCCACTGGATTCTTTATCTCTGTGGGTTCTTCCTCACCTGAACTATTTTTTGAGTATCTCAAATCTCATTTGAGCTTTATCCCAAATACTACAAAGGTTAATTTTGTTCTATCTTGTTTTCAGCTGCACAATTCTACTCTGAACATCTTTTTCTATAAATATGGCCTATATTCCTAGTTCTATTGATAGAGGTCCCTTGTATACCTACGCCCATGAAACAGTAGTCCAAGTTGGCAATGCTTTACTTGATTTTTTTAGCAAGGCTTCCACCTTAGTCTTTGAATGCTTAGAGCAAAGTACTCTCACCTAGTGGGTTCTGATTCCCATGTTCTTCTTCTACAATAGCCTTACTTCTTTCCCTCTGATTACCAATACTCAGAATAAGGAGTTGGTGTGCTACTTGCTTCCATGCATGAATATTTGTAAGTATATTTTATTGATTATGCTGTTACAGTTATCCCAGTTTCCCCCCCTTAACTCCCCTACTTAGATTCCCCTGTTTCTCCTTGTTTCCCCCTTCCCTCTTGTGATTCCTCCCTACTTAGTTTATGCCTATGGGTTGTTCATGTAAGTTCTTTGGCTTCTCCATTGTCCATACTGTTCTTAACATCCCCCTGTCTATTCTGTACCTACTCAATTATACTTCCAAATCCCTGCACTTTCCCCGCATTATCCCCCATGCTCCTTCCAGCTGATAACCCTCCAAATGATCTCCATATCTATGATTCTATTCCTGTACTAGTTGTTTGCTTAAGTTGTTTTTGCTTGTTTTTAGATTCAGTTGTTGGCAGTTGTGAGTTTGTTGTCATTTTAGTATTCACAGTTTTGATCTTCTTTTTCCTAAATAAGTCCCTTTAACACTTTATATAAGGGCTTGTTAATGATGAACTCCTTTAGCTTTACCTTGTCTAGGAAGCACTTTATCTGCCCTTTCATTCTAAATTATAGTTTTGCTGGATAAAGTAATCTTGGTTATAGGTCCTTGCTTTTCATGACTTTGAATATGTCCTGCCAGTCCCTTCTTGCCTGTAAGGTTTCTTTTAAGAAATTGGCTGCTAGTCTTATGGGAACTCCTTTGTAGGTAACTCTTCTTTTCTCTTGCTGCTTTTAAGATTCTCTCTTTATGTTTAATCTTTGGCATTTTAATTATGATGTGTCTTGGTGTGGTCCTCTTTGGGTCCAACTTGTTTGGGATTCTCTGAGCTTCCTGGACTTGTATGTCTATTTCCTTTGCCTGATTGCGGAAGTTTTCATTCATTATTTTTTCAAATACATTTTCAGTTTCTTCCTCTTCCTCTTCTCCTTCTGGTATCTTTATGATTCGGATGTTGGCCCTTTTGGAGATGTCCCAGAATCTTCTTAAACTCTCATATTTTGAATTCTTGTTTCTTGATTTTGTTCTGGTTGAATGTCTATTTCTTCCTTATGTTATAAATCATTAATTTGAATCCCAGCTTCCTTCCCTTCACTGTTGGTTCCTTGCAGATTTTTCTTTATTCCCCTCGGTAGAGCCTTCATTCCTTCTCTTCTGCTTTTGCCATATTCAATGAAATCTTTGAGCATTCTGACCAGTGTTTTGAACTCTGCATCTGATAAATGTTGGCTATCTGTATTGCTTAGCTCTTTTTCTGGAGTTCTGTTCTGTTCCTTCATTTGGGCCATTATTTCTTTATCTCCTGATTCGGGCAGCCTCCCTGTGTCTGTGTACTTGGTAGAGCCGCACTAATTCCATTTTAGTGCACCTGTTAAGTCATATGGGGCAGAGCCCTGGGCATTTGCCAGGGTGGGGCAACATGGCTGTGTGGGGGGGGTAGGGGTCGAAGAGGAGACAATGTCACTGCTGGCTTACTTCTGGGGGCTTGCCTGGCCCTCACTCCACTTCCAGTCACTTTACCACTTCCTGTGACTGGTGTCCCTCCAGCTGCTGTCCTGTTTGTGGTTCCTAGGATAGGTGTGTTTGCATACATTCCAGGTTCTCCTGAGGAACCAGCAGTTTCTTCCGCTGCCCCAGCCCCTACTGGGTTTACAGCCAGAAGTTATGAGACTTTCTTTCCCGGTGCTGGAGCCCTGGGGTGTGCAGTTTGGCCTGGGGCTGGGCTTGCTTACTCACAAGGTGTCTCCCTGATTTTTACCCACTACACTCAAATGTGGGGCTGTCCATTCCGCTGGCTGCCTCTGCCTCGCTGCCACCCCCTGCCCCGTGCTGCCACCACACTGAGTCCTCTCCACCCTGACTCCGTGTCTCCACCCCTCCTACCCATCTGGATGAATATACCTTCTTTAAATCCTTGGTTGTCAGATTTCCATATGGTTCTGCATGTGTTTCTGGGAAGTTCTGGGTGTTTTTCATTTTTAAGTTAGTTGTGTTCCTTCTTATGGTTGTGCAATGAGGTGAAGTATGTCTACCTATGCCTCCATCTTGACTGGAAATGGACTCATGAATTAAAAAAAAAAAATTCAATATTGTGGATTACAAATGGACTCAGAGTCAAGACATGGCCAAGGTTGTGGTTGTTAAGTCCTTTTGTTAAAATCTCTGATTTATGGATGTGTCATGTAGATTTTTTGCGAGATAAGAAAATTTCAAAAAATCTGTATACCACAGTAATCTTATAGGTGGTCCAAGATAGAGAAGAGCTTGTCTCAGAAGAAAATATGGGTGTGGCTTTTGTCTAATGAGTGGATTATAATTTCTTATATATGAAACTCATGGTTTTTAAATGCATTTTTTTCCAAATTTAACCGTAAGGCATAGGGACAGTACAAAATGTAGAGGCCTTTGAACCCTCAAACTTCTCTGGTGAGGAAATGGGCTGAGAACAGTACTTAACTAAAAACATGGGCCACCTTTATGGAAAAGGAAGGATGGTTCAGAGGTAGGAAGAAACAGGCCAGTGGATGGCCACCCATTGTGGAGAATTCCTTCCAAGGAAAAGGATTACTCAAGAACTGGTGACATGTGCCCAGCTAAATTTCAGAATCTCTATAGACCAGGAACTACTATGTGACTCTTATTTTCCCCCTTATAGAATGGGAGATAGCTAGCTACCTTATCTTTGTCTCATCGCTGTATGTTTGGTGCCTGGGAGGCAGACAACTTATTAGTTCATAGGTCTTTAGACTATACTTAAGGTACCTCATCCAAGGTACCATATACACACCTGATTTAGATGACTGAATCCTGGGGCTCAAGCCTGACCCTGACTGTGTAATAATATGAAAATACTGGAGTTTTCGAGAGTGTTTTGCATGTGGAAGGAGTATAGATTTAAAAACTTATTTAACACATATCTCAGGCTGATGCACTGTACTGCTTAAATTCGGTTATACAAGTAATACTTATACTAATATTGAGTAGATAATCAGTTGTAGATGAGCAAAGCATTTCCACTGTGGAAGGAAATGGGTTGTCACACCAATTGTTTCTACCACCCATCTGTACTTGCATTGGAAGCACAAAAGACATTTTTCTCCTTCCAAGAAGCCTTGTAAAACAATGTGTTACTCTCTAACTCTGCATTAGCTCCCTGAATGATACAGGACACATACCTACAGAAAAATACCAAGCAGGCAAAGGGGAGAAAAATCATGAAAAACCCAAAAACAGATTTAGCTTTGAAAATAACTGTAGCAAAAGTTATACACATTTCTAAAAGACTGACAGGTACATTTAAGTAATCTATGTTCAACCTCTTCCAAGTACTCCAAAGGGTAACCTTTCTTACTAAAGTAATATCAAGTATCAAAAATATCCCAGCAATTCACAAAAAGTATTCCTGAAAACTTTACTCAATGGAGCAGCTCCCAAAGTTATTAAGTCCTATTAAAAATATAGCATTTTTTCCCCACCAACACACATACACTGATATTTGGTATCATGTCACTGAATGGGGTTTAAAGGAGTTTGGAAACATATTACCTCTTTCTTTCCTGTTCCCAGGTTAAAGTTTTATTTTGCATGTATTCTTCCACACATATTTCTGTCTCCTTAAAACAAATGGGATATTATACCTTTTACTCCGCAATTTCTCTCACCAACCTCTTTTCAGACAAGCAGATAAGCAGATATGAGTTTTTAGTGTTGGGGGAATATTCCATTGTATGGATGTACCACAATTTGTTCAAGCATTTATCTATTAATTAACATTTAGATTTCCAGGCCTTTTTCTCCAATAGATATTTCAATACACATTTGTGCATATATATTTTTGTGCAAAGGTGCTATTTATTTATAGGATAATTTCTCAAAAATAGGATTGCTCAGTATGAATAGGTAACTCTGTGGTAGTTTAGTTGTGCCAGAGATGTTTTCATGAGACTATCTTCTTGCATCTTCACCAAAATTGATGTTGTCACTGTTTTACTTCATACCAGTTTGACAGATGCAAAGTGGTATCACATTGTTGCCTTTAAAAAAAATTTTCTTAACCATACTTTGTACTTGCTGACTTGTTCAATGTCCTATTCTGTGAATTATTGATTTCTCCAATAATCTGTTTACCATTTTTAAGTTCTCTTTGTATACAGAGACATTAATACTTTTCCTATTATTATACAAATATTTCTAGTCTACCTGTTCTTTTAACTTTGGCTGTGGTCTCCTGCCATTTGACATTTAAACTTTTTGTTTAGTAAAATATGTCTGTTAAAATAAAGTAAAATATGCTTGATAAAGTATCACCCCATAAGGTTGTATAAGGATTTTTAAGTGGGTATCTTTGTACTGTGTTCTGATTGTTGAGACTACTGTGAGAAATTCCCACAATGTTTTTTTAAGCAATTTTTTTTTTTAAAAAGAAGATATAAATTTGGGCAAGACAGAGCAAGACAGGAGGATAGAATTGACTGTCCCAAGATTCAACATAAAAAAAAACACACCTACATTTCAGAAAATGAGACTTGAAATGTTATTTGTTCCATCATTACAAAGCCACATTGTTATAAACTGCACAATTTAGAAAATGTAGTTTGATGTGTTCACTCCATTAACGTGAATGAAATTTTACATATATTCACATCATTTTATATTTAAATATATTCCTACTATTTTTATTCTTACCTTTTTTTGAATAATGCTTACCTATTAAGTTAAAAAGATGTAGAAAAGGAAGAACAGAGTATCTGGGGAAATTATTCAATCCTTCCTACTTAATCAAATTCAAATACAGAAATTCTCCATTTTAAAATGTGATATACACTTTAAGTCAATTAAAGTGGCATAAATATTACTTAACACAACAGTATGCTAAAAAAAAAGTCACTGCATGATTGTTTATTTAAAATATGACTTCGGATGTAATTACATATGGGCTTACATAATTTATTATCCATACAAACCCTCAATTAAAATGCATAATCATTAATTGACAATGCCTTTTTTCTAATAAGCATAATAATAAATTTCTATCTCATTAAAAGTGTTTAAAGCCTTTTGGATTTTGATTTGTAAAGAAATTACTGAAAATAACTTAAGCTTAACTACATCAAACAATGGTACTGTTTGCAACGCTGCCACAGATTTCTCCGTGGTGAAACAGTCGCATGTTGTTATTGCACAATTCTTAGGCACAGGTTATTATGTGCACATAAACACTCTACATAATGGCAGTATTTTCACTGCAACTTGCTCAACACATTTAAAATTATGAATACAATTTACAAAATCTTTAACAATATACTTTTAAGATAAAAGTATCCTGAGGATATTACAAAATTCATTTTACCAGCCCTTCATTTCTTTGCTTTATTTAACTCTTTAATTTCCAAGATAATAGTTGTTCATATTGTTACATAAAAATGTTCTTAAATTCCTATTAACAAAATATACTTAAGCTAAGTAGCATATAACACCTTTAAACACCTAGTTACATCTGCCCCCTCCTTGGTTAAAATCAAGCATTTATCAAGTTTCCTATAATTCTGAATCAGAAAAGGTATAGCAAAACACACAGAGAAATAGGGTAAGCGCATTTAAGTTAAAAGCACTGTGCATTTTTAATATTTTGGTCATATTTTATAATAAAATAATATATTTTGGCAAAAATAATAAAATATAAGGTTCAGTTTATTTTCTAGTAATGGTAGATCTGGCAGGTATTTTACATTTGTAAATACTATGTATTTAATTTGACTGTTTTCACAATTGTTTTTAAAAACACTGCTATTAGGTTTTCAGAACTTTGAGACTAAAAGCACCCAAAAAAAATACATTTTAAGTAAAATGTTTGTTTGATGCTCAAAAAATCCTTCCATAAATGTATAAACTTACTTTTAAGTGTGTCATATACATCAACACAGAATTGTTACTGCCTGCTAAGACTTAGCTGACTCAGTGTAATCTTTAAAATAATAATCTTGAAAGTCTTCCTGAAATGTATGTGAAAATTATGATGGGAAGTCAAAAAAAAAAGAGAGAGCATGAGCCCTGGCCAGGTGCTCAGCTGGTTAGCGTTGTCCCCATACGCCAAGGCTGCAGGTTTGATAAGCAGTCAGGGCACAGACAATAATCAACCAATGAAAGCATAAATACATGGAACGATAAATCGATGTTTCTCTCTCTCTCTTACCCTTCCACCCCTCTCTAAAATCAATAATGATAAAAAAAGAACATGGAAATCTAGCTGCAAAAAATGTTATTTTGGTGGCAGTAGTTATCATGGCACAAAAACACATGAAAAAACTTGTAGTTTTCTCAGATATACACAAAGTAAGTTCAAATGAGATGTGTAAGATATATTACATATATACACACAACCACACATATATACATACCCACACCTGAGTTCCAGGAGGGAAGCTTGAGGACTTAAATAAGCCACGTGACGCATTTATCACTGAAGTCCCAATGATGGTTTTAATGAAGATGTTCATTATTTTTTTTGATTCTTAACCAAATATCGATCTATCATTAGTTAAGAGAAGAAGAGCTTGATATGCGTAAGTTTGAAAAAGGAACTGAGAGTGTGGTGAATTAAGTGATGATGGATGTGCAACTGCTTTTACATAGAAGATATTTTTACTATGAAAGGAATTCAAGCAGAGATATCTGCAGAAAAGTTTATCAACCATAAGAAAACAAAACTCCTTTGACACTATGACATATTCACTATAACATAGTATAAATATGTAATATTACAGCATTACTTAAACATTTTACTTTGGGCAATATAGTCTAATTCTGAATGACCTTGTTAATTTTTAAGGCATCAGTGCATCAAGGGCAAAGCTCCATAAAATGAATTTGAAAACAAAAAAGCATTAGCTTATTTGTGGCACAGACAGTATCAATGTACATTAATTACATCTGTTGGCCACTTTATGGAATAGGTGATAAATTATAGATCTTATTGTCAAAATGTTACAGCATAAATTTCACATCATTTTTCAACACTTCATTTAATGGGCTAAACTGATCCGGCAGTATTCTCATCTTCATTGTTCCATCAGCTCCACATGAAAAAATATGATTTGCTGGCCCTGTTTCAATTTGCATCACTCCAGTTCCAATATTTCTGAAAATGGATTGCCGAGCATGTTCACTGATAAAAGTGTGAAGAAGACTAAAGGTAGAGAGACTCCAAATCTAAAAGACATTAAAAACAAAACAAAACAAAATTAGGGTTAAGGATTACCTAAACAGTCCAAGTGTAATATTTAGGCTCGTCTTCCTGTGCAAATAAGGGATTTCTACAACAAAGATGGAGAAAAACCTGTGTAGGTCTAAGGTCCTAACATCTTGATTCTGTATAGGGTGTTGCAATTTTCTAACTCACTTTCATACTATTACATGCTTCAAAATCCAGCCAGTAAGAGAGGAATTTTAAACCCTACATTGCAGATGAGAAAATTTAGGTACAAGGATGTTAAGTGTACAATGCTATGAAAACTTGGAATAGTATAGGACTGCAATCAAGATTTCCTATTTCTCAGCAAAACTTTTGCTGTGTAGTTCTGCAATGAAATAAACTTGTCTCTGTAATATAAAATACCCACAAGGGGATCAGAACCACTGAAAAGAGGGAAGTACCAGACACTTACAGGCCTGCAGACAAGGCAAATCTATGTTCCAACTGCAAGATAAAGTTAATTACTATAACTTCAGTATACTTAATTTACTAAATAGAAATTTTCTATTTTTAGCCCTTACCAAAATAAATGTGTCTGTTCTTAATGTAATTTATAAGCATCTTTACTTAAGGAAACCAATATATTTCTTGAATTTTTAGATCACATTAAAAATATTTATTTTACCCACCAACTAAATTAATTCCCACCATTCTAGGTATCATTGTTAAACTGTGGCTTGTGACTACTACATTGTATACTTTCAATTTTTTTTTTTACTTGATTAAATAATAAAACTCAAAGTGCAAACAAAAGTACTAATCTAAATCACAGCATGAACTGCCTAAACTGAGGGCAGTTCAAATAAGAAACTAGCCTCAAATTGAGGGAAAAGGCCCTGGCTGGCATGGCTCAGTGGACTGAGCACTGGCCAGAGAACTGAAAGGTCGCTGGTTCAATTCCCAGTCAGGGCACACACGTGGGTTCCAGGCTAGGTCCCCGGTTGGGGGCATGAGGCAACCAAATGATGTTTTTCTCCCTCTTTTTCTCCCTCCCTTCCTCTCTCTCTAAAAATAAACAAAACCTTAAAAAACTGAAGGAAAAGAATTCTGTATGGAAGTTGGTATACATACTTGATTTTAAGAAAAGTCTTTTAAAATTTTACAATTCTAGTTAATTTTTTCTGGCTGAGAATTATGAAAGCAATATACTGTTCTAACAAAGTAGTCCAATTTATTTGCATTCAATAGTCTCTCTAGTGCTTAAATTAATGAATTCCATGAAATTAGGCTCCTCTAAGAGGCTGCTGACCATAGGAATGATTCAGGGACTAGTCTAAGCTAACTTATTTCTGCACATCTTTCCAAGTGTGGCCAGAGGACTCGCCATCAAAACCACTAGGTATATGTTATAAAAATGCACATTCCTGAACGCTGGACTTACTATTTTTAGGACAGAGCCTAGCAATAGTATTTTTGGAGTGAGATACATTTTTAATAAGCTGCTTAACATTTTCAATGACCTCTAAGTTCTAAACACAGTGGAGTTTGAGAAGGACTGTTATAAGCAGGGCTTATCCATGTACATTTAGAATTCTCGAATCAGACACTGAGAGACTGCATGCTATTGCTATAAATGAAAAAAAAAAACTAACATAGGAAACATTTCAGTATATTTCACAGCTCTTGAAGTTGAATTCAGTAACTCTTGACATGCAGTCAAGACCAATTCTAACATCTGAAATATGTTTATATCCATAGAAAATCTAGTTTTTTTGCATGCATTAATTAAGCATATTTGAAAAACAATTGAAAAATAGACAATTTTCAAGGTAACTATTATTTCATTCATTAAAAGACACATTAAATCTTTTTAATATGGTTGACTACAAAGGAGTTGTTGATATTTCTATTATTTAAATGGACTGATATCATCAATATGATTAAAGACCTAGGGTTTCTGAAGGCTTCTTTTCAATTTGTAGGTATTGTGGCATTACTGTGTTTACCTTTATGTTGCCTTCTGCAGATCCTGTAACAAAGTATTCTTCAGTTGGATCAATAGCGATGGCTTTAACAGGAGAATCATGGCTTTGGAAAAGCTGCCTCTGCTGTCGTTGCTGAAGGTCAAATACACATGTAAAACCTTTTCTGCCACATGAAATCAGTAGCTGATGTTTTGGAGCATATGCTAAAACAGTGGCTCCACTATCATGGCACATAAAAGCTGAAAGTTTAAAGAAAAGAAGTAAAAACCATATAATAGTATAAGAAACAGACTTCTGGCTTTTTGCCAAGGTGGAATGTTAGAACAGATTTACCTTTCTTCCTGAAACAAAAAAAATAAAACAAGTGATATGTAGGAAACAATGGTTTGAGAAACTGGCAAGGAAGGATGATCTCCACGAGATTTGAAACCAACCGTGTGAGCCATACAAGTGCCCCGCTTCCTGCCTGTAGAGTGTTTCCCAGCCAGGGCACAAGGAAGGGGAGCCAAACTGTCTGGGCTCCTGTCCCATTAGCCACAGTGGAAAACCTCGGTTCACGAGGCTCGGAAGGGTTTTATCTCAGTAGTAGGGCAAAATTAGCCCTATACAAATGCTGCTTTGGCCCTGTTTTACAAAGGACTCCCAAATCTAACTGTTTCCAAGTACATCAGTTGCAGAACAAAGCACAAAAATATTTACAGAATACAAAAATAACTAGCACCTAATAAAGAAAAATCCTGGCATCTAATAAAAAATTACCAGGCATATAAAGAAGCAGGACAATACAATCCATGGAAGCAAATCTATCAAATCAGTGGAAACTAATCCAGAAATGACACAGATGATCAAATCAGGAAATTAAAAGCAATTATTTAACTGTATTTGAAGTATTCAAAAAGCTGGTTGAGTGAGTATATTAAATAGAGAAATGAAAGATATAAAAAAGACCCTAATTAAAAGTCTACAGATAAAAAACTACAATGTTTAAATAAAAAGTAAAACAGATGGGATTGCAAGCAGAATAAACATTGCAAAAAAAAAAAAGTAAACCTGAAGACACAGCAATCTAAATATCAGAAAACATAAAACTACAATTAATATTTTTCTTCAAAAAAAATCTAGCCTAACAAATCTTAGGGGAAAGAAATCTGTCTATATCTCAAAGACCATATGGCATAATGATAAAGAGTATTCAGGAGTTAGAATGCCAGGGTTTGAGTCGTGGTTTTTGTCTGAGTTTAAATGTATACCTTAGGTGGCAGAGATTCTGTCTACCAGGGAGACCCAGGTGTCCCCTTAAAGGGTCAAGGCTCAAAATCACCTTTGCAGCCATTCAACCTGGGCTCTAGCAGAGGGAAGGCAGCTGAGAGTATACCAGAGTCTTGCTGGGACAGCCTGAGCTACATGGCTTAGGGAAGAGAGTTGAAGGGTCAGCCACCAGGGTCCCTGTGCTGAGCTCCTCTCCCACAGTGCTCACAGACACCATCTTTCTTGGGGCAAACATGCCCCTCCCTTCTGCATTGGCCTGTGGGGGATGCACAATCCCATCCTCCTGGCCCCCCTGCTGCCCCATCTGAGCTCAAGCCCTGCGGAGGTCTGCTGCCTAAGCCTGTGGTACGGGCTCTCTAGAAGGGATTGTAAGGGCAAACTTAATGATAATCAGAGACAGAGTTGTGTGGCTATGAGGCAGAGACCATTTGACCTCACTGCCCACTGGGGGCGAGTCACACACCACCAGGACTCTGCCCCTCCACGCCCTGGGCTACCTGTATCGGGTCATAAAGTGACCCACAGTTCGTGGCTGCCCCTGCTGAGCCTGGTTGTGCATGGGAGGCCCGTGGCTATAGAGCCCCTCTGAGAGCCGGCCAGAATGCCCCGCCGTAGCAGCCACAGCAGTCCCTCCCAGCACTAGCCCGGAGCTCCTGCCCTGTCAGCTTTTGTAACCCCTCTGAGGCCTGGTCACTGGAGCAGCCACAGGAGTCCCTCTAAGTGCCAGCCCAAGGCCTCCCCCACTCTGCTGCTCCCCCACTGCCAAAGTGGCAGCACCTCAAACCCCACGGGAGATCCACTAGCCCCATCAGGAGAGACGCATTAGCTCCATCCTCTGGATTCCTGGTGTCCCTGTCCTGCTGAGTTTGTGCTCCATAGTATTATGAGCCCACCATGGCCAGCTCGGTCCCCCATGCAGATGATTCTCCATTAGGTCCAGACAGACTCTGGGGAAAATCGAGTTTTGCAGCTCTTAGGTAGGGCCATATTTCATGTACACACCAGGCCAGTGGCCCTGTGCAAAGCCCTCCCTGCGTAAGGACAAACTTTGGTCTGTATGGGCCTGACGAACACTGTTCGTCTCACCCTGATGAATCTGAGACCCAGCCCCACCACAAACGACAATGAGCACATGACGGGTGGGGGCTGACTTTGGTGTACTCTGAGACTTTTGCTGAGTGGCCCCAAACCCAGCTATGGTGCCAAGTTCGAATCTGTATCAATATGGCAAACAGCACTCCTCTACCTGCTGACTCACTGAGAGCCTTCCTCAAGGAACTCAGGTACCACCAAATGCTCTTTCAGTAACTGAGCCTAACAGGTAGCTTAGAGAAGGCAGATCTCGGGGAGCCTTGGGCCTTTTGCTGACCTGCCACCCGGGCTTAAAGCTGGTAGAAACCAGCCTTGGTGTACAGCGAGGCCCCTCCCATGCACACCCAGGCTCAGAAGAGGCAGCGGCAAACTGTGGATCACTTTATAACCCCATACAGCTAGCCTACGGCCTGGCACTGGCAGTATCTGACATCGACTAGCACTAGATCCCCACCCAAGGGGCCCAGAACCAACACAACCAGTGGCTCAGACCACATCAGAACACAACCCAAGCAGGTCCACAGTGGCACAAACAGAGGGGAGATCTTAGCAGACACTAGCCCCTGTTGGGGCAAATTCAGCTTTGTGGTACCAGCCCCACATAGCAGCTCATACAGTGTACTGGTGGGGGTGGGTGGTGGGCGTTTCAATCCTCACAGCCTACAGGAGGGCAACCCCACCTATGGAAGGACCAACAACAACCAAGGCTCAACAGGAGAGCTCATATAAGCACACAAGTGACATTCCTGGACCACCTAGCTCAGGCAATTAGGGAGACTGCATCTCTTAGCCCCACGAGACACCTGCTACATAAGGCTATCATACCAAGGCATAGTAGATCTACCTAATATACAAAACAAATACAGAGAGGCAGCCCAAATGGGAAACAAAGAAACAGGCCCCAGAAAAAGAATTAAATAAAATGAGGGCAAGCAAGCTACTAGATACAGAGTTCAAAACAATGGTTATAAGGATGCTCAAAGAACTTAGTGAGAACTTTATCAGCATGAAAAAGGACAAATAAACCATAAAGAAGCAGTCAGAATGAAAAATAAAATGTCATAAATGAAGAACATGCTAGAAGGAATTGATATTAGGCTAGTTGAAGCAGAGGGCAATCAGCGACTTGGAAGACAAGGTTCCAGAGAACACCCAATCAGAGCAACAAAAAGAAAAAAAATTTTTAAAAATGAAGACAGTCTAAGGGATCTCTGGGACGATATGAAGTGCAACAACATCCACATCATAGAAGTACCAGAAGGAGAAGATAGGGATCAAGAAATTGAGAACTTATTTGAAGGAACAATGGCTGAAAACTTCCCTAACCTGGTGAAAGAAAAAGACACAGAGGTCCAGGGAGTGCAGAGTTCCAATCAAGATAAGCCCAGAGACCCATACCAAGACATATCATAATTAAAATGGCAAAGGTTAAAGAAAAAAGAAAGAATCTTAAAAGCAGCAAGAGAAAGACAGTTATCTGAAAGGGAGTAAATAAGTGGAAGTATATTCCATATTCACGATAGGAAGAATTAACATCATTAAAATGTCCATACTACACAAAGCAATCTATAGATTCAATGCAACTCCTAACAAGATACCAATGGTGTATTTCACAGAACTAACAAATATTCCAAAAATGTATATGGAACCACAAAAGACCCTGAATATCCACACCAATCTTGAAAAAGAAGAACAAAGTTGGAGGAACCTGATATCAAACTATAGTACAAGGCCATAGTAATCGAAAGAGCATGGTACTGGCATAAAAACAGACACATAGATCAATGGAACAGAATAGAGGTGTCAGAAATAAACCCATGCCTTTATAATCTATTAATATTTGACAAAGGAGGCAAGCACATACAATGAGGTAAAGACAGTCTGTTCAATAAATGGTGTTGCAAAAATTGGACATGCAAAGATAACATGCAAAAAAATGAAACTAGATCACCATCTTATATCATACACAAGAATAAACTCAAAATGGATTAAAGACTTAAATGTCAGCCTGGAAACCATACAAATCCTGGAAAAATACATAGGCAGTGAAATCTTGGAAACTGCTTGTAGCAATATTTTTTCCCAATATATCTCCTCAGGCAAGGAAAACAAAAGAAAACATAAACAAATGAGGCTACATCAAACTAAAAAATTTAAGCACAACAAGGAAAACCACTAACGAAATGAAAAGAAAACTCACTGAATGGGAGAACATATTTGCCAATGAAACATCTGATAAGGGGTTACTATCAAAATTTATATAGGACTTCCACAACACCTAAAAAAAAACCCCACGAACAAACAAACAATCCAAATTATAAATGGGCACAGAACCTGAACAGACACTTCTCCAAAGAGGACATAAAGTAGATCAACAGACACATGAAAAAATGCTCAATATCACTAATCATCAGAGATGTAAATTAAAATCACAATGAGGTATCACCACATACCTGTCAGAATGGCTATCATCAATAAATCAACAAACAAGTGCTGGTGAGGATGTGGAGAAAAGGAAACACCCATGCACTATTGACAGGAATGCACACTGGTGTAGCCATTATAGAAACCAGTATGAAGTTACCTCAAAAAATTATAAGTGGAACTGCCTCATGACCCAATGATTCCACTTTTGGGAATATATCTGAAGACACCTGAAACGCTAATTCAAAAGAATATATGCATCCCTATGTTTATGGCAGTGTTGTAAACAACAGCCAAGATTTGCGAGCAATCCAAGTGTCGGTCAACAGATGAGTGGATAAAAAAGTGGTGATACATACACACCCCCCACCGTGTGTGTGTGTGTGTGTGTGTGTAAATGGGATATTACTTGGCCATAAAAAATGAAAACTTACCACTTGAGAAAGCATGAAATAACTTAAGGCTATTATGCTCAGTGAAATAAGTCAGTCAGAGAAAGATAAAATACTATATGATTTCACTAACATATGGAATCTACAGAACAAAATAAAACACCCAAAACTGAAAGTCTCATTGATAGAGAGAACTGGTGGTTGCCAGAGGGAAGGAGTGATGGGGAGACGAGGTGAAAAAGGTGAAGCGATTAAGAAGTACAAATTCACAGTTACAGGACAGTCATTGGGATGTGAAGTACAGCATAGGAAATGTAGTCAATAACATTGCAATAACTACGTATGGTGCCAGATGGGTACTAGATTTATTGGGGTGATAACTTAGTATATTGTAAATAATGTCCAATCACTGGGTTGCACACCTGAAACTATTATTGTATGTCAACTGTAATTAAAAAATTAAATAATTATTAAATAAATGTATACTGTAGGTCAATTAACTTAAGTCTCAGTTCTCAGTTTCATTTGTAAAACAGGAACTAGTACCACTTGCCTAATAGGTTTGGATGAAGATTAAATGCATTAACATATTCCCAGCCTGCATAGTACCTAGCATATAAGTACTCAATAAAATTTAATTATTATTATTGTTAGAATCTAAATAAATCCAATTATAGGGATGGATTTTTTCCATTTTACCGGTATTTTGAGATATAATTCACATAGAGTTAAAATGTGGAAACTAAGTATACACTCCTCATGAACTTAGACAAATGGATACCCATACCAAGACATAACCTGTTTTCATTACCCTAGAAAGTTCCTTTAAGCCTCTTTGTAGTCAATCCTCCTCTCCCACAAAGGCAATCACTACTCTGACCTTTTAGCTAATTAGTTTTGCCTGTTCTTGAACTTTATGTAAGCGGAGTTTTACAGTATGTACTGTTTTGTTACTGGCTTCTTTTCCTTCAACATGTTTTAGAAGTTAATTCATATTGTTGCATGTATCAGGTAGGTCATCTTTTAAAAGTCGAACTGCATTCTATCACATATATATACCAGTTTCCTGTTGGACATTTGTTAATGTCTCCAGTTTTGGTTATTGTAAATAACACAGCTAAGAACATTTCCATGCAAGTCTTTTTGTGGACACGTGCTTTCATTTCTCTTGGGCATATAAGTAAGACTACATTGCTAGGTCATACTAAGTGTATGCTTAACTTTGTTGGAAACTACCAAACAGTTTCCTAAAATGACTGTGCCATTTTATACATTTATCAACAAATCATGAATATTCCAGTTTTCTACATCCTCACCAATATTTGGTATCCTAGACTCTTTAATTTTGGCCATTTCAGTGTAGTATCTTATGGTGAATTTAGTTCGCATTTCCCTGATGACTATAGATGTTGAACACCATTTCACATGTTTATTTGCTATTCAAATATTGGTAAGTGAATAATTTTTAAAATCTTGGCTATACTGTGTCTTTCATGGGTTATGCCTTTGGTGTTGTATCTAAAAACTCATTACCAAACCCAAGGTCACCTGGATTCTCTCCTACATTTTGCTCTAGAAGTTTTGTAGTTTTGTATTTTATGTACAGCTCTTTGATCCATTTTGAGTTAATTTTCATGAAAGGGGTGAGGTTTGTACCTAGATTAATTTTTCTACATATTAACATACAATTATTATATCATTATTTGTTGAAAAAACTGTCTCCACTGAATTGTCTTTGTGTCTTTATTAACAATCGATCTATTACATATGTATGGGTCTATTGCTGGGCTCTCTCCAGGCATCTTGCTTTATTGCACTTCACAGATACTGGGTTTTGTTTTGTTTTTTTCCTTTTAACAAATTGAAGGTTTGTGGCAACCCTTCATTGAGCAAGCCTGTTGGTGCCATTTTTCCAACAACATTTGCTCACTTTGTGTCTCTGTCACAAGGTGAGAGAATGGATAGTTCCTTCAATATTTCATGTTTTTCATTATTATTATACCTGTTATGACAATCTGTGATCAGTGATTTTTGATGTTACTATTATAATTGTTTTGGGGTGCCACAAACTGTGCCCCTATGATGGTGAACTTAACAAATGTTGTATGTATTCTGACTGGCTGTTCCCCCATCTCTTTTCCTCTCCTCAGGCCTTCCTATTCCCTGAGATACAACAATACTGAAATTAGGCCAATTAATAACCCTACAATGGCCTTTCAGAATTCCAGTGAAAGGAAGAGTCTCATGTATCTCAGTTTAAATCAAAAGCTAGAAATGATTAAGCCTAGTGAGGATGGCAGGTCAAAAGCTGAGACAGGTGGAGAGCTAGGCTTCTTGTACTAGTTAGCCAAGTTGTGAGTGCAAGGAAAAGTTGTTGAAGAAAATTAAAAGTACTACTCCAGTTGCTCCAAAAAAGAACTACTAAAGTGAACACATGAATGATAAGAAAGTAAAAAAGTTTTAGTATTGATATGGAGAAAGTTTTAGTGGTCTAGCTACTATCAAACCAGCCACAACATCCACTTAGGTCAAAGACTAATCCAGAGCAAGGTTCTAACTCTCTCCAGTTCTGAGAAAGCTGAGAGAGGTGAGGAAGCTGTAGAAGAAAAGCTGGAAGTTAGCAGAGGTTGGTTCGTGAGGTATAAGGAAAGATACTGTCTCCATAATTTAACAGTACAAGATAGAGCAGCAAGTGCTGATGGAGAAGCTACACCAAGTTATCCAGAAGATCTAGCTAAGATAATTAAGGAAGGTGGTTACACTAAATGACACCTTTTCAATGTAAACAAAACAGCCTTATATTGGAAGAAGATGCCATCTAGGATTTCCATAGCTAGAAAGAAATCAATGCCTGACTTCAAATCGTTAAAGGGCAGGCTGACTCTTTTGGGGGTGGGCGTAATGCAGCTGGTGACTTTAAGTTGAAGTTAATGCTCATTTTCCACTCCAGAAACCTATAGCCCTTAAAAATTATGCTAAATCAACTCTGCATATGCTCTATAAAAGGAACAACAAAGCCTGGATGACAGCATATGTGTTTATAACATGATTTACTGACTATTTTAAGTGCACTGTTGAGACCTACTGCACAGAAAAAAGACTTTTTTCAAATTACTGCTCACTGACAATGCATGTGGTCAACCAAGAGCTCTGATGGAGATGTACAAGATTAATATTTTCATGCCTGCTAACACAACATTCATTCTGAAACTATGGATCAAGAAGTAATTTTGACTTTCAAGTCTTGTTAGTTAAGAAATATATTTCATAAGGCTACAGATGCCACAGATAGTGATTCCTCTGATGAATCTAGGCAAAGTAAATTGAAAACCTTTTGGAAAGGATTCACCATTCTAGATGCCAGTAAGAGCATTTGAGATTAATGGAAAGAGGTCAAAATACCAACATTAATAGGAGTTTGGAAGACGTTGATTCCAACTCTCCTGGATGACTTTGAGAGGCTTGAGAGTTCAGTGGAGAAGGTAACTGCAACGGACCTAGAATTAGAAGTGGAGCCTGGAGATGTGACTGAATTGCTGCAATCTCATGATAAAACTTGAACAATGATGAGTTGCTTCTTATGGATGAGCAAAGAAAAGTAGTCTCTTGAGATGGAATCTACTCCTGGTGAAAATGCCATGAAGATTATTGATGTGACAACAAAGGATTTAAAATATTACATAAACTTCGTTGACAAAGGAGAAGCAGGGTTTAAGAGGACCAACTCTAATTTTGAAAGAAGTTCTACTGTACATAAAATGCTACCAAACAGCACCACATGCCACAGAGTAATTGTCAGTAAAAAGATTAAATACAGTATAAACATAACTTTTATAGGCAATGGAAAACCAAAAAATCTCTGTGACTTGCTTTATAGGCATACCCCAGAGGTACTGCAGTTCAGTTCAGGATAACTGCAATAAAGTGAATATTGCAATACAGAGTAATAATCTTTTTGCTGGTAGAGGATCTTGTCTTCAATTTGTAAAAAAAAAAGGCAACATCTGTGAAGGGCAATAAAATGATCTATGCCTGTATTGCAATATTGCATTTATTGGGGTGGTCTAAAATCAAACCTGCAATACCGCTGGGGTATGCCTATACCCTGTTCCACAATCTGCACCGATCCTTAAGCCAATACCACAATGTCTTAATTACATAGCTTTACACCAAATCCTCATATCAGGGAGTGTGAGTCCTCCAAGTTTGTTTTTCTTCAGTATTCAGTATTTAGATCTGTTGCTTCTTTCCGTTAACTTTAGAGCCAGTTTGTTGATATCTGCAAAATGGCTTGCTGGAATTTTGATTAGGGTTGTATTGAATTGGTGAGTTTGGGAGGAACTGGCAATTTAACAATATCAAGTCTTCACCAATCTGTGGATGTGGAATAGCTGTCCATTTATTTAGATCCTTGATTTCTTTTGTATTTTATGTATATTTCCCCAATAGATGCTATAAATATTTTGTTAGATTTATGCTTCAAAATTTCATTATTTTGGATGCTATTATAAATGGCAGTATTTTTTAAATTTCAAATTCCAATTGCTCACTGCTGGTATATAGGAAAGCAACTGACTTCAGTGTACTGATCATGTATCCTGTGACTCTGCTATACTCGCGCATTAGTTTCAGAAAGTGTTTTTTGTAGATTCTTAGGGACTTCCTACACAGATAATTGTTTCACCTGTGAATAGAGACATTTTTATTTCTGCTCTTTCAATCTGTACAACTTTTATTTCCTTTTGTCTTAGTGTATCAGTTAAAACTTCCAGTACAATGTTAGTTAAATAGGAGTGGCAAGTGGGGACATAATATTATGCAATATTGATGTTCAGAATGATGACTTTTAACTATCAGATCCAAAGTAAAGACAAATGATTTTCATATTATTTATGCTCTACTGCCCCCCATCAAGGTATAGTGAAGAGTTAATTATGCATATTGCATTTTTCTGCTTTCAAACTATGCCACCATGGGCAAAATAAACCTCATGGGCTAATAGGAATGTCAATAAAACACAATTACTTAAAAATAATTTTTAGTTTATTAATTTCTTTACTTTCAAAGTTATAAAATGCTTTCAAAACTTACCATGAACTAAACTATTGGCAGGTGCTACAAGGGTATCCCACAAACATATGTTTCTGGAAAAAAAAAAAAAAGATTACCCCTGAGTATACAAAGTTAACAGAATAAAAAGTATGCCCCATAGAGTTACATAATATTTGAACCTTGCTCTCCCAGGAAGTTCTTAACTTTATAAAAACACCCAATACACGTAACCAATATATTTATATATAATTAATTTTAAACAAAATTTAAAAACTACTGGCTCATAAAATTGTAATTTCAGATTAACATGTATTTAAAGGATACTATATGAAGCCTGAATATGCAAGTTGCTTTTCATGCTCATTGATTCTCTCATGGACTACCATAAACAAATTGCAGGATATGTTGAATTTTCTGGAGTATGAAGAAAACGTATTTCTACTATGAATGGGTGCAGCTTTTACTCCTTTCCATGAGTTGCAAAAGAGGTACTAATATATGTAAGAATTTCTACGGAAGATGGATTGAGAACTCCACAGTCCTACAATCCCATTTCTAGGGCAAAGTGACACCGTACAGATAAATATAAAAGCTCAGTAACCTCAGTGGGCCTTGATCTCATAACTCAGCTATATGAGGGAAATCAAAATTAGGGGTATGGAGATGGAGGCAGAAGGCACTTTCTTGCATATTTAAGATTTTTGAGGGGATGGCAACAGGCTACTTAGCTACTGTACAACTAACAAGTCTTTCTGGGTTTCTTTTTGAGAAACAGAGATTTTAAGCATTATGGAGTGACACACTGGTTTGCCACAAAAATTTTTAAAAATGAAACTAATGACTATTTAATCAGGGGCACTGTCTTCTTTTCCCTTAGCTTGTCAAATAAAAATATGACAGCAAACACTAAAATAGCCATTGTTGTGAATGCCCTGTCTTGAATCATGAATACATAGGTCATACAATAGAGTTGCCTCTTATTGGTCACTGCATAATAAGGTTGTGTCCAATTGGTTAATTCTTGGTAAGAGAAATCCTTATATATAATTATAGGTATATGATATTTTTAAAAAGTCACTTGGGAGCAAAAAGGGTCGGTAATTACTATTATTATTTTTTAAATCAATCAAAATTATACCTTTTTTTGGTCAGGTCAGCAAAAAATATATTTTTTGGTGTGCCACAGAATTTTATTAATTAGATTATGTGTGCCATGAGACGAAAAAGGTTGAAAATTGCTGATCTATCTAATAGAGCCACAATGAGGATTAACTAAATAACATGGCCAGTAACTAACAGTTTGTTTTGTTTTGTTTTTTGCCTGAAGCTTCATTAACACATAGTGAATAATATGGAAAAAAATTAATTCCGCCAACATCAAATCTTATTTCCTACACTAAAGTCTTAACATTAGAATATTAAAAATACAAAAGAAATGGGTTTTTCAAAAATTTTTGAATTTCATTAAATTCATTGGAGTGACATTGATTAATAAAATTATATGTTTCAAGTATAAAATTCTATTATACATCATCTGTATATGCATTGTATGTTCACCGGCCAAGTGAAGTCTTCTTTTATCACTATGTCTTTGATCCATTTACCCTGTTCTATCTGGTTTTTATTTTTAATGGCACCCAAATAGCCTTAAATTTACAGTTAGAACACTAAAAATGCCCAAAGAAACAATTTTTATAATAAAAACATTTAAAGGCATGCTTATGAATACATTCTGGAGACAGAATGACATAAAGCAATTAAAAATAAAGATCAGCTATACGTGCACATACTTCAATTTCAGTTATAATCTCTTACCTATTGTCAGTTGAAAGACCAGCTGTAGCTATTAGAGAGGAGGAGCTAATGAAGACAAAATCATTGGCTGTTTTGTTATGACACTGCCAAGTCTGTAATGGGCATAGACAACAAATGTTAATGCTATTAACAATTTTATAACCATGTAGATGCATTAATCAAAAAGTGATCAGGTAATTTGTGGCTTACTTTGTGTCTTTTTTCCTCCTGAACTTTAGAAAAGTTTCAGGGATAATACAGAGAACTCTCACACGCCCTTCTACCCAGATTCACCTATTTTTAACATTTGCCACATTTGCTTTGCCTCTCCTTCAGTAATACACAAACACATACATACACAACTTTTCCTGAACCATTTAAATAAGTTGCCTACATCATGACCCTTTGGCAGGTCCTTTGCTGTTGTTCAACCAAAAGTTCAAAGAGGAAAAAAAAGGAGGTTAAACTCTAAATATTTCCCTTGGAATATTTGTGAAAATTTCTGTCTTAGAAGACAGAAACTAGAATTTTTAGATTCTCAGGCAAAATTATTTATTTTCAGAAATATTTAAACTTTTAAATAATTTTTCATTTATGTGAATAAAACATATTACTACTAGTTAACAAAATTTTAAAATTTATGCTTTTCAATATTTCATCAAATAACTTAAAATATTATGACAGGGTTAGTGAATTATAAAGTCTTCCAAGTTATGTTTGTTCAGGTGTTTCTCTTCAATTAAAAAAATTAGTTTTTAAAGATGTCAAAATCATCAAATGAAGGTTCTTCCTCTGAGTCACTTCCCCACTACCCCCGATCACTATTGGAGCTGGGCTAGATAATATGTCCTTAAAACAAACAAAATCTACTTTAATCTCCCAAAGTCAATAAAGTACATTTTAATCCAGTTTACCTCTTTATAAATTAAAAAAAAAGGGACAGTCCCTTAGGGAACATACACTTGTATATTTCAATCAGTTTGCTTAATAAAAAATGAGGAAAAATCAATATCCTTTCAAGGTACCCCATCAACCCTCCCTTGCTTGCTTTCACTTAGATTAGTACTATATTCCAGCATTTAACTTTGGGTGAATTACCAGAATCTTAATCCATATTCTTTATTTTATCTTGATAGATATTGCTTAGTCCTATAAAGGGCTTCACTAAAGAATGTGTTATATATCAATTCAGTGCTCTGTGAAGCTGTAGAACATTCATTAAGTCTGTATAGTTGTGAATAGAGGTGTATTAATTTTTTAAAAAGAGGTGAGCAAGAAAATAATAGTACTAGCTATATAATATACTTTCTACTTTGTTCATGAGGGACAACTGTAAAAAGCAACCAGATGAGCTGGTCTGTTGATCATCATTTTTGGGTATAATACCCACTGCAGCTTGGTGAGGCTGGAAAAGGGTCCACGTGACCTACAGGTTGCATGGGTCTCTGGGGATACGATGTTGGTTCTAAACAGGTTAATTTACAAGTTACCAGAAATTTTTATACTTCAAAGAGTAATTTTCATATAATACAAAGACAAGAGTTGATAGTAAACTGATTGAATATATAGGACTAGAAGGATTTTAGTTTTTGGCTTTAATATTTCCTGCCTCCAATATGTATTCTTGGTCTCTTCAAAATAAAAATTCATAACATTTTTTTAAAGTTAGGAATTCTTGGCTTACCAGGTATGGCTTAGGCATGCTTCCAGTAACTGGACAACATTTCCAGTTTGTTTGATACAAACTTAAATATCCATCAGCATCAACTATTCCAAACTTAGAGAAAAAATATTTGCATTTAATACAAGTATAAAAGCACATATTTACCCTTATTCTTACTTTAAATCCCATCTTTTGACTCTTAAACATTTGATTAATAAATTGTTTGACTTTAACTTCACCTATACATCCAGAAAAAATTTAGCTACTGCTTAAAAAAGAAAACAAACATCAAATATCCATTTTATTATACTAACCAACAGCATAGTCTGTATATTTCCTATAAGTACTCAGAAAATAGGATACTGGATTTATACTGAAGCTATGTGACAAAGTTTTATCATGTATAAGATAGAAAACTGTTCATTTTGAAAAGACGAAATGAGAACTACTAGCAAGAAAAACATGTAAACGACAGTAGAGAGTAAAATGAAACAAAGGTTATCACAGTAAAAGAATTCCACTGTGGGAACTTAGGGCAATTTGATAGGGAAAATGTCAAAAACTCTAGTAAGGGAGTATATAATACAGGTCTTAAAGGATGAGTATAACTCTTAACAATTTTTTTCTTCGAATTATAAAAATAATGCATATGTATATAAAGTACATACAATAAAATAAACATCTAATTTGGATTCTTGCTCTCTCCCATTTCCAGATCTAACAATAATTAACAATCTGATGGGTTCCCTTAGAGATTTGTTCTATGAATATTCAAACATTCACACATGCAGGATTTTTTTAAAAATTAGAATCATAATAAATATAGTTTCACAATTACATTTTTGACCTATAGCCATCTTTTCACATTGGTACATATAAATCTACCTCATTCATGTACTGTGTAGTATTTTGCTATATAGTTCTATTATAATTTTTTGATATTTTTCCCTTATAAACAGTTTCCAATTTTCCCTACTATAAAAAGTGCTACTTTGAACATTCTTGTGTATATACCTTTGAATATTTATGCAGGATACATACTAGAAATGGGAAAGCCCTTTTTCAAAGGGCATTATTTAAAACTGTTAGGTGCAGATACAATTAAACTCTATGAGGTAATATTAATTTACATACCCACTTTTCTTATTCATTAGTCAACATTGCATATTACTAAAATCTTAAACATTTGTCAATTTACAGAAAAAAGGCTCATTTTAATTGCATTCCTTCAATTGTTAGTAAGGGTTATTGGCCATGCATAATTTAATAATTGATTTTTCAGGTCCTTTGTGTACTTCTCTATTAAGTTATCTTAAAAATTTCATTGATAGGGCTAATATTAGGAATATTAACCAACTGTTTACTATATTTGTTGCAGATATTTTTGCAGGGTCTATCCCTTTTGTGATTTATCCTGGTTTTTTAGAGTTGATCTAGGCATGTTCTCCAGAAGGGGTATATGGAATGTGTTAAGTCTCTACATATGTACATCAACTCATAGTTCTCATTCCTTGTCCAGCAGAATTCTGTAAATATTGTTCTACTGTGTATTTATAACCTCTTTTTTAAAGTGGACAAATGCCATTAATTTTGAGGGGGTGGTAGGGAGGTTTAAGTAACCATTGCTACCTCCACTCCACCCTAAAAGCTCTCTTGATCTTTGGATTAAAAATAAAACAAAAATTAAATAATCAAGATGTGTCTAGGCATGCATGTGTTTTTTCTCAATACTTCTAGTATTTGATAAGCCCTTCCTTTCCTAAAATTCTATTTTTTCTTTGCTTTGGGAAACTTTGTTATTCCTTTGAATATAGTGTTTCTCTTCCATCATATTTGTCTTCTGTAATATCTTTCAAGTGTCTTTTATAAATTTTGCTGAATCTAGTCTTTTATTTTTGTGTTATTTTTGACCATGGGGTAATTTCCTAATTTGTGCTTCTCAATCACAAACTTGATTTTCAACTATTTCCCTTCTGCTATTTAGCCCTTGCAGTGAGTAGTTGCCTCAATAACCCAATTTTGGAGAATCATATGTTTTTAATTTCCAAGAATTCTTTTCTTCTACTGACTTTGTTTTATAGCAGATAGTTCTTGTTTTAGAATGTAACATATCCCTGGATCTGAGAAATTGTTCCTCACAGGTCATTTATTTTGCTTAATGCCCCTTTTCAGGCTCTTAGTTTTTTCCAATGTTGAATGACTTTTGCAACCCATTTTTATTTGTAACTGACAAATTGATCACCATTTGTGTTATGGTATGGGTCATCTGTTTCATTTACTCTACTAGGCTTCCCTACTAAAAAAGGTAACACGCTTAAGTGTTGTGGTATTTTGTCCCATCATGGATAAGATGAATAAACAGTAAGTTGAGTGCCTGTTGAAGACACTTGGGCAGCTAATAAAGAATAATTTATTGTGCCTTAAAATAGCCTATATGGAAAGTTATAATGAGTGTTGTTAAATCTGTAAGATACTCAGATTGTAGAAGGTCTTAAATGCTATGCTAAAGAATTTGGGCTTCTAGATAAATATAATGAGGAGCCTTGAAGAGTTCTTGAAAACAATAATATGTTCTCACATACAGTATATTTATATAGCTATATTATTTGTTATGTAACTTTGTTGGCAACATGAACGATGCATTAGAGAAATAAGGGTTGAGGTATAGAATTAGTTTGGAACAATATGATATTTACAACCAAAGTGGAAAAGCATGAGCACATAATGGATATTGATGGGTTACACAACTGAAAGCATAGTAGAATTCTAAAGGTTTCGAGGTTAAATCCCTTTAATATCCCATTAAAGAGCAAAGAATATTGCTAATTGATATTAAGAAATTATATGCTCTCGAAATTTTGTTTCGTGATTACATAAAAATGTTATCATTGATTTTTGTGTAATGGCAACAGAGCCATGTGATAAATGTAGCAGGAGAAAAGGTTGCATCTCACCATGATACAAGCAACACATGAGACGGGTTGAAGGTTTGCAGGTTGAGGGAAAAAGAAAGGCAAGATGTGATATTATCTGGGGCCTGTGTAAGTGCTTTTGATGAACCATAGCCCTGAAGACAAAGAGCAGGCTGATTTCCCCTATATCAGTTTCTTAAAAAAGTGCTAGTAAGCTTCTGGTCAAGATAGTGGCGTAGGTAAATGTGGTATTTGCATCTTCTCACAACCACATCAAAATTACAACTAAAGCTCTGGTTGGGTAGCTTAGTTGGTTAGAGCATTGTGCCCATTCACCAAGGTTGTGGGTTTAATCCCCAGTCAGGGCACATACAAGAAGCAACCAATGAATGCATAAATAAGTGGAATGACAAATCGATGTTTCTCTCTCTCTCTCTCTCTCTCTCAAGGAAAAAAAATTACAGCTAAACTATAGAACCATCATTTAGAACCACCTGAAATCTAGCTGAGAAAGTCCTAAAACAAAGGATACAAGGAGAAAACCACATTAAGATGGGTAGAAGGGGCAGAGACACCGACTGCTCTGGTCCCACACTCATGTGTGTCAGATAACATTCTGGAGGGGCATCTAGGCTCAGAGGTCCCCGCTAAGGAGCAAGGGATCCAAGCTCCATCCCAGGGCTTCAGTGCCAAGAAGAGAAGTTCCTGTAAATTCTAGTTGTAGATACCAGCAGAGATTGTGACTCAATGAAACCGAGGGCAGCTAGAGTCCCAGGCATTCCTCTTAAAGGGCCAGTGCACAGAGTTAGACTCAAGGGGTGAACTCAGCAAAGCACCAGAGCCCCACTGAAGGAAGTCCTGCTCCACGGTGTGGGCCCTTGCAAAGCTGACACTCCATTGTGATCAAAACCAGTCCTTGTAGCCAATTGCCCTGGGGGTAACTACCTCCCATTGATATGCCAACAGCAATTAAAACTCTATAATAGGAGTGTATACACAGCCCACCCAGTGGGGCATACCCGAAGTGCCCAGCTCAGGTGAACAGGAAGGCTGTGCTACTGGATCCTATAGGACACCTACTACATTAGACCACTCTACCAAGCCCTGGAGACATAGTCGCTCTACCTAATACAAAGAAACAGACACAAGGAGGCTGACAAAATGAGGAGACAAATAATGTCCCAAATGAAAGAGCAGAACAAAACTACAGAAAAAGAAGTAAACAAAATAGAGACAAGCAATCTTCTAGATGCAGAGTTCAACACACTGGTTATAACAATTCTCAATAAACTTAGAGGAAGAGTAGATGAACAGAGAGAAACTTCAATAGCATATAAAAGGACATGGAAACCATAAACGAGAACCAGTCAGAAATGAGGGATACAGTAACTGAATGAATAATAACTTACAGGAAATCAACAGTAAAGTAGATGAAGCTGATAATAAAGTCAGTGATTTAGAATACAATGAAGCAAAAATACCCAATCAGAACAACACAAAGAAATAAGAATTCAAAAAAAGAAAAAGAGAAAAAAAGGACAGGGTAAGGAACCTCTGAGACAACTTCAAGCATACCAACATTTGTATCATTAGGGTACCAGAAGGAGGATTAAGAGAACAAGAAATTAAAAAGATATTTGAAAACAGAATGACAGAAAATTTCCCTAACCTGGTGAAGGAAATACACACAAGTCTAGAAAGTGCAGAGTTCCAAAAAAGATGAACCCCAAAGAGGCTCACACCAAGACACATCACAATTAAAATACAAAAATTGAAAGACAAGAGAGAGAATCTTAAAAGCAACAAGAGAAAAACAGTTAGTTACCTACAAGACAGTGCCCATAAGACTGTCAGTCGATTTCTCAACAGAATTTTTGCAGGCCAGAAGGGATTGGCAAGAAATATTCAAAGTGATGAAAAGCAAGGACCTACAACCAAGATTATTCTATCCAGCAAAGCTATCATTTAGAATGGAAAGACAGATAAAGAGCTTCCAAGACAAGAAAAAGTGAAAGGAGTTCATGACCAAATCAGTATTACATGAAATGTTAAGGGTCTTCTTTAAGAGGAGAAGAAAAAAAAAAAACACGACAAAAAAATGTGAATAAAATGGCAATAAATAACTATCTATCAACAATTGAACCTAAAAAACAAAATAAACAAACATGCAGAACAAAAACAGACACAGATATAGAGAACATTTGATGGTTGCCAGGTGGATGGGGTGTCAGAAGGATGGGTGAAAAAGGTGAAGGAACTAAGAAGTACAAATTGGTTGTTACAGAATAGTCATAGGATGTAGAGTACAGTATAGGAAATAGTCAATAATATTCTAATATCTATGTGTCAGATGGGTATGAGATTTATCAGGATGATCACTTAGTAAGTTACATAATGTCTAATCACTGGGGTGTACACCTGAAACTAATATAATATTGTGTATTAACTGTAATTGCAAAATAAAAAATTACTTTAAAAATAAAGTGCTAGTGCAATATCAGGAGCAGAGAGAGGTTGTGTGAGGAAAGTAGGGTCATGGGAAGTGAAAACACTGATATGTTCTAGAGCAGGGTTGGCAAACTTCTTTAAGAACCAGATAGTTAATATTTGAGGCTTGACGACTATAAAGTCTTTGTTCTCTTGAACTGTGCTGTTTTAGTGGAAAAGTAATCATAGGAAGCAAATAATGAAAGGAATAGCTGTGTTCCAATAAAACTTTATTTACAAAACAGGTGGCCCCTATTTTGGAGCAGTGCTTCTCAAAACTTTAACATATGGTTAAAATGCAGATGGTGATTCAGTAGGTCTGAAAGAGAGTCAATAATCTGCATTTCTAAGAAGCTCTGAGATATTCTTTGCTATCTGGTACTTGAGCATACTTTGGTAGGTTCCAGAGAATAAACAAAAGTGTGTAATCAAAAATGTGTAACATAAGGTGGTCCTATCATCATCAGGTCCTTACGTATCGTTCAAGTGAATTTCAATAGACATAGCTACAGTGTTTTTCCAGGAAGAACCAAATGAATTTAAGTTCTTGGAGAGAATTAAAAAAGAGTTCAAATAGATTAATGCTTTACCATTAGCTCATTGAGCTGTTGTCTTCAGAAACCCAAACCTGTCCTATATATAAACCTCAAACACAACCAAACCATTTTCCCATCTGCATTTTTATATACTACCTTATTTCCCTGGTAGTTAAATCTCATTCTTGTAACTCTTGAATTGCCACCAGATCGAAAGCAGGTTATCTGTTGAGAATGGCCCCATTCAAACATTCTGACACTTCCATCTTGAGCTCCTGTCAGATCTGCATTGTAAGAGGGCAAAAATTACAGATGTATTTCACAAATATTTGGAAACTTTATTTTTTAATCCAATGTGAAATATGGAAGAAACACCTAAGAAATGCTGTGTAGTATTTCATAAATATTTGGAAACTTTATTTTTTAATCCAATGTGAAATATGGAAGAAACACCTAAGAAATGAATCATAGTCAATGTACATGAATTACCTTTATATGAAATTTCACTTGAATATTCTTAATCATAAAAACATAGTTATATGACATATTTTTTGTGATTGAGAACATATGTTCACACAAAAGAGAAGCAATTAAATCAGACCTCTATAAATTTTATTTTCTTTTGAAATTACCAGTGAAGTTTTAATAGCCTTTAATAAGTAGCTTTTAAGATAATCACTTAAATTCTTGGGATTACTAACGACCTAATTCTTATTGGTCATACTATTAATAATTTAAATTTACACCTTTTTGAGGGGGGAAAAAGACTGTAGAAGGTCTTGAATGTCATGATTAAAAACATGTCTAATAGTTATTCTAATTGACTTGATGTCTCAAATATATTATTTGTTTCATGGAAAAATATGAACAAGCTAAATGACTACTAATTCTTCACTTCACCATTTACTAATTTATGATACTAGGAAATTTATTTTAATCTCCCTGAGCCTATTTCCTTCCTGTGGAAGAAGAATAATGATACCTTAGGAGTTAATTTATGTTAAGTATAGTTATCAATATTAATAAGGTATAGAGGTCATGAGAAATGTTATTGATGTATATAACGATCTAGCACATTGCTAGTCATATATAAGTCAAGATTCCTTATTCCTTACCAAGTATTTAAAAGAAATGGACTTTAATTGTTTTGTTTTGTTTTTTTTTTTTACTTTTTTTTGTCGTTGTTCAAGTACAGTTGTCTCCATTTTCCCCGCCCCACCCTCCCCCATCTCCCCTTTCAATCCCACACGCCTTTGGCTTTGTCCATGGGTCCTTTATACATGTTCCTTGATGACCCTTCCCCTTCTTTTCCCCGTTATCCCCCTTCCCCCTCCCCTCTGGTTACTGTCAGTTTGTTCTTTATTCAATGTCTCTGGTTATATTTTGCTTGCTTGTTTGTTTGTTGATTAGGTTCCACTCATAGGTGAGATCATATGGTATTTGTCTTTTACCACCTAGCTTATTTCACTTAGCATAATACTCTCCAGATCTATCCATGCTGTCACAAAGGGTAGGAGCTCCTTCTTTCTTTCTGCTGTGTAGTATTCTATTGTGTAAATGTACCATAGTTTTTTGACCCACTCATTGATTGAAATGTTTTAACACTGGTGGGCAGAATTCTTAAGACAGAGATGTTAGCTCTAAGCTAGTCTAGCTGTCCTTATTCAAAAAATTAAACTGGGCTAGTTGCATTTAAAAACCACTCAAATTTTTCTAGTATTATTTCTGGTTTTATTTATTTGAGAAAAATCCCAAATTACTAGTATCCAACATATAAAATGAAATAGTCTTTTAAAGTCTTTGTAAACGAAGATTTTAAAGAACAAGATAAAGGCTCCTATAACCGGGCTGTCTAAGCAAATATCCCTCATTAGCAACTGAAGAGTATTATATCAAAGTGGTAAGAAATGAGTTAACTACAAAGGTAAAAACCTTAATAAGTTCATAATTTTTAAAAGGAAGCCCATTTCTCTTTTAATTCAACCTATCTGCCTAACTTCTAAAATTTTCCCTAGAGTAGAAGTCAAAAAGTAGTGGTTTCTAGTGACTAAGATGTTTTGAAAATCTATGTCAAAGGAAGAAACTATTATGAGGTAACTGAAATTCAGAGTAAAATTTTAAAAAATCATCTCTCATAATATTTCCACATAAAAAGTATTTATTGTTGAACTAAATCACTATCTCTGGGACTTGTTTATGACATGAAAATATATACTGAAATAAAATCCAGCGAAAAATTGGCTTTTAATTTTTCAAGTCTCTTATGTGCCAGTCACAGTACTTCTCTGAAGAGAGAAAGTATCTACGCCAAGACAGAAATGATCTGATGTTACCCAATGACTCTGAAAATACGTCCATGAATTGCCTTTGAAACTAGGAATCTCTACATTTATGGAATCGAGGTAGAGAATATTTCCTATAAACTAGTCACCTGTCAGGACACATGCTATGGGGATGAGAAAAAATGAAGTCCTTTCAATATCTAAGGACATTCCCAAACCCTACTGCATAGAGTCGAGATAAGATTTATAAGCAACGCCAAATGTTTCTTGCTGTGGGAGTAACATAATTTAAGCTTTTGTATATAAAACACATTTGACCCTTTCCCCTCTGTGCTTCATGACTGATTCTTAGTTTTCACGTCACATTAGACTTGTGGATAGAAAACATAATTCTAGAGCTGAATAAATTCAAGGTAGTAAAAACAGGCTAATATTTTATATTTTATTTCTCTACTATAAATAACAGAAATTACTCTCTTCATTTTAAATATATGGTTCTCTTGAACTCTTTTATTAGACACTGGTGTACAATACTGATAATAGATGCTTATGATAATTAAGTTGAACAGAACATTGGTTTTGTTAATTATATTGTATTAGAATACCTCTCAAAAAAGGTAGTAAAATTTTTATAGGTTATTAAATTGGAGGGACATGAATACCTCTTAACGAACATGCTCTACTTTTGTTACTGTGTAAGACAGCTTTAAAATTATTATAAAAAACTTAGAATACACACGTGGCAATAGGAATATTGATTCCAACCCACCAGTTAATTTTTAAATTCTCTATTATTTTTTGTCTGCTTCAATACTTCCAATAAATTCCACATTAATTAAGTTCTTTGTTAAAGGAAGAAAAGCTTTTGAGATTTCTAGAAAGATTCATTCAAAATAAATATACCCTACCTTAGAAGAACTTAACCGTCTCCTATAGTTAGTATGTTTGACAAAAGACGAATTGACACAATTTTAATAAAATACAAAACTGCTTATGATGAAGTAATAAAGGACCAAGATGTGGGTCTGCTTTATTTAATATAAGATGGAAATGATTCTATTTAAAAAAAAAGTTATCAAATACAACTTAACATTATATAAAGAGTACAGAAATGTTCAAAAATAAAATATGCTAACTTACAAATCTATAGTCAAAATATAGTCAAAATGTTATAGTAAAAAGTTACTACATTATGTTAGGCTTCTCTATTAATTCAGGGGAATTACTTTTTCTTTTTTTCATCCAATTTTGAAATGAAGATCTTATTCACTAGGAAATACTCTCTACAAAAAAGTAAAATAAATGTTGACTACCTTTTGATTTAAACTAAAAGCTCCCTTTAAATTCCTTACAATAATGGCTAATAATTATCAACTTACAGTAAGGAAGAGTGGGATGAGAAGTCATTCTTCTGACATTATTAATGGCTTTCTTAATCATCTGTTAACAAAGAAAATGACTCTTTAGTTCAACAGTAGTATTAAAAAATTTAACTTGTGACAGAAAATTCAAATAACATTGATTTATTTATATGTGATTCCATAATTCCATTATGAGTGGTAAAAACACCAAACACAGTAAAGATTGACTTTAATAGCTCAGCTCTTACACATAAATGTACATACATTTTCTGCATCACTGACTAGGTTCTAGGAACAAATTCACTTTGAGTATTTAGTCTTACCTCCTTTCTTGTCAACTCTTTTCTGATCCCATTAAATTTATTGGAATAATCCTGAACAGTATAAGGTAATAAAGACAGGCAGAAGCATGTGAAAAAAAAAAAAGAGGTAAACAGAAAATTGTATAAATTTTTAATTGCTAGTTTGGAACTGTTTATTTACCCATTTGTAAATCATGTTTTGAATGATTTACAAAGCCTGCCATATAAAAGTGAAATATGTATGTGAAAATAAAGAGAAAATTTTAATTTATACAGCACTACAATTACAGTTATATTTTACTCTGTTTGTAGCATCACTCTCATGTACACTTGTTGCTGTTTTTGTTTTTCATTTTAAATTGTTCAATTAGCCTAAAGTAGTGAGGAAAGTGGGGACTTGATAGGGAGGGAAGAGATTATCCAGCAGAACTACTAAGTGATAGAAACGCTGAAAGATATAGAGATCTAGATAATATGCCAATAAAGCAGAAGTTGGTATAACAAGTGTTTTCCTGTGTTAGTATTCATTATTCAGTAAAGTAACAGGATAAGAAAATATTTTATCAATTCTACACAAAAAAATGAAAACTTGCTGAATGTTACTTTTGTTTAGTAAATTTCACATTTAAATCTTATCTTCCTCTTAATTAGAGGAATGCCTAAAGATTTCTCTTCTTTCCTTTACCTTTTTTCTAACTAAATGATATTTTCTGACTAAAGTATCAAAGGAAAACAATGAGTACAAAAAATATACAAATATAACTTTAAAAAGTTTCTGAAAGCAGATGTAAAACATTATATGGGAAAAAAATCATTAATTATTTTAGAAGATCCATATAAAAAAAGAACATATTATATCAGTGTCTTTTTGAGTAGGGAGTGAGGATGTTTACAAGCCACAACGACCCCACCTAAAAACATGTCCTTCTTTAGATAGAAAAATCAGTCCCAAGAGGAATGACAATGGTGATTTCTGTATTATATGCTTTGCAGTATAAAATATTTTCTGAGCAACTACTATACACTAAATGCCATTTTAGTTAGAAATCATCGGTGTATAAAGCACCATAAAGTAACTTCTCAAAGAGCTTACATTCTAGAGGGTATAAAAAAAGACATCCCCAAAACAGATAATTTCAAAACTGATAGAAGCTACAAAGATGATAAGATAAAATGAGGTAGGGTGACTGTGGGTAGAGGAGGGAGGGGTAGATGCCTTCTCTAGGTAAGCAAGGGAGATCCATTGGAATATGAGTTAAGATCTGAAGAGTAAAGTAGAAAAAGAGTATTTTAAGCAGAATGCAAGTCACAGCTCTGACATGGCAATGAGCTTGATGTATTCCAGTGACAGAAATAAGGCCATTGTAACTAGATAAAAAAGAATCAGGTATAGAATGAAGGGAGATGAGGCTGTCAGAAGCAAATCACGTAGGGCCTTAGAGGCTATGTTAATAAGGACTTGTTTTTTTTTCAAGCTGTACTGAGAAATCTGAAAGTGTTAAGCAGGGGGGTGGACGACCTGAATGATGTTTTGGAAAACAGCAACTCTGGTGGCTGTGTATGGAACAGAGGAAGCAAGTGTGGAAGCAGAAAGATCAGCAAAACTGTTACAGGAAGCACTGTAATGTATTCTCTGAAAGTGGAGTTGGAAAAAAAAAGTCTATTATTTCTTTTCATATATTTTGTATATTATCTTTAAGTTTTCCTGTAAAAGATAATAATATCAGTAGGTTTTATAAGTGAATTTTAATATATCTGTCCATTGAAAAAAATAACTATTAATGACCAAGTCATACATTTGAATAATTACTAGATGGTGTTTCAAATTCTTCAATTGCCCTGGCCAGTGTGGCTCAGTAGGTTGGAGCATCGTCCTGTAGACCAAAAAGTCATGGGTTCCTGATTCCTGATCAGGGCATATACTCAGATTGCAGGTTCAATCCCTGGTCAGGGCATATACAAGAAGACAGCTGATTGCTGTTTCTCTTTCTCTCTCAAAGCAATAAAAAATGTCCTCTGATGAGGATAAAAATAATAATTCTTTTAATTTAAAAATGCTACCATCTGAAATCAATGAGCTAAAGGGAATGGAGGGCTCTAATACAAGCTCTATCACAAATTTGAGATAGTGATCTGAATTAAATCACGTGACCTTAGTGGATCTCAAGCTTCATCTGAAGAATAAATAGGAGTAATTATAACAGCTGCAATAGACATCTCAAAGAATAAGGTGATATGAGCAATAAGGGAACTGCATTCAGAATAAAATATTATCAGATATCATCAAAGATGATTAAGCCTATATTTAAATAACTACCCTTACTAATTAGTGAAAAACTTTTTTCTTTTTGGCCAAAGGAACTGAAAAACAGAAACAAAAACAAAAACTCTACCACCTAGAAAGCCGCTGAAAGAATTAAGGTGCCGGTTTTTCTTCAATTTCATGTATCAATTCCTATACCCTAAGTATCAATAAAGGAATCTCATGGAGGTTTAACCTGGATCACATCTTTGGTAATCAGGCTTCAAGAAGATCTTCCATTACTACAGAAAAATTCTGTTTCAGCTCATCTGCATTTTATATCTTGCTTAGATTTAACACAATGATATTGTTTTTATTTGTTAAAAAAAGAATAGTATATTTGTCTCAGCATTAAAAAGGTCATACTTAATATGGACATAGTTGTTAGTGGATATCTATTAAAAATATTATCCAGATTAGGGGTTAGCAAACTTATTTGTACAGGATCAGATAATAAATATTTTGGGCTTTATGGGCATATGGTCTCTGTCTCAGATAATTAATTCTGCTATTGTAGCATGAAAGCCTTCACTGGCAAAATATGAACTAATGATTATGGCTATATTCCAATATAACTTTACTTATAGGTATTAAAACTTGAATTTCATATAACTGTCATGTGTCATGAAATGTCATTTTTCTTTTGATTTTTTTTTTTAACCACTGAAAAATATAAACACTATTCTTAGTAGGTTATCTATATAAAAACAGGTAGTGGGTAGAATTTAACCCAAGACTATAGCTTGATGTAGCTTGATGATGATCAGTAAGTTCCAAATAATTATACTTAAAATACAGCTCTTTGCCTTTTAAATTATTTAAAGTATTTTTCATCATTTAAAAATGAAAAGGTATTACTCTTCATAATCAAAATTTACAATTCAGTATGACTTATGAAAAAGTTAAGAATTTTTAGATCATATTGATTAAAACATCCTTTATCTATTAAGCTAGAGGAAAAAATTGGATATTTTTGTACAAATATTTTTAGCTTTACATACCACAGATGCTCCTCTGCCAGTCTGCGTACTACCAAGCCATGGCATGTTGATTGGAGTGCCAGGGCTGCTATGTGTATACGGGGTTGTACCTTGCACAGAAGTTAAGTCATCATGAGCGTGTATAACCAAGAAATCTTCTGACCTACAAAGGAATGTCAATCAGAATGAAAGCAGACCATTTTTTTCCTTCTATTATACCTGAAAGCTCTAACATATGACTTTGTTCTCCTTTAAAATTAATTGTTTTTTGCCCTGGCCAGTGGCTCAGTGGGTTGGAGCATTGTTCCGTGGACCAAAAGGTCATGGGTTTCATCCTGGTCACGGCACATACCCAAGTAGCAGGTTTGATCCCCAGTTAGGGATGTTGGAGATGGAAGCCAATCCATGTTTCTCTCTTGCATTGATGTTTCTCTTTCTCTCTTTCCCTTGCTCTCTCTCTAAAAGCAATGAAAAAAATGTCTTTGGGCAAGGATTAAAAAACAAATAAATAAAATAAAATTGTTTTCGGCTGTTATCTCTGAACTCATAGGCAATAACTCCATAGGCAAATAATTTCAGATCCCTTCACTTATTTTCTTTTAACCCTTAATTACCTTCTTTACAGCTCCTAACATTCCTCTCTTTACTCTTTACCATGTCAGCTTCCACTTATAATCTAGAAATATTCCTTTAAAAAAATCTTTTTCAAGTTAAAGTTCTGTGGAATTGTTATTCAAATCGCAATGTTAACAAATAAAAACAAAGTATAAGGATACCCTTTAGTTTCCATTTCTGTATCATCATCTACCCAAGTATAGATTTGTGTAGCCAGAATTCCAGAAACATCCAGTTCTTGGACATCATGGCTCGAAGCAATTGCTATGCAGTTTCTATTTGCCTGAAAAATTATATGGTAATATTTCAATAATAAAGCACAAGATGTATATGAGCTACTTTTGAAAACGAAAACTACAAAACAGCCTCAAGAAATGATAACTTTAAAGTACAGAATATACAGCATCCTTACAAATGAATATTTAAAAAATTAAATTTTGAGCATAACGATCATTGGTCTGAACTTGAAGATATGTTTATGTTCTAAGAATTCAAGAACATCCAACAGAAAGCTAGCTATAAGTGGTAATGGGTATTCTATTTTATTTCTTCCAGCACTGCCTCTCCAGTTTACTAGGATGGTACAATCTCTCCAAGGTTTACATAGGTTACAAACGAGGAGGGAGATGTTGAGGAAGATAGTAGCCCTAGAAGGTAGAGAAAGATGCGGGAGATAAAGAACACCGAAGTAAAGAAAGAGTGGTGAATTATTCAAATATGATATCAATTTCACCTAAAGCCTTTTAATCTTAGGTAAAAAAAAGCAGAATTTTGGAAAGAATTGTAAAGTAAAATGGTAGGGGTAGGGAAAGGATGGGGAAAGTATGCCAAAAAAGATCATAAATGAAAAGTTGGTCAGATTAAATATCTGTAAGTTAAAAATGTACATCTCTAAACCAGAAAATGGAAAGATACTGACTGCAAAGAGAAAAGAGGACTAATATTTCCATCATTATATAAAATGCTAATACAAACTAATTAGAAAAAACTGAGACCCTAGAGATAGATGGAAAAAGGATGTAACTCGACTGCTGGGAGATAATTCTTCCTGGGTCTCTCCTGTGTATCTTGACAGTGAATCACTGACTGCCCTTTATTCTACAGCTTTATCTTTAGAACTTCAACATAGCTATAAACTCTCTCTCCAAGAACAAAGGGCAAGTATATACTTACTATCATTAAAAAATATTTGGTTTCACTAAACTCAGTGTTTCTCTCCTATAATACAAACCATTTTCTGTGCAGGTATCTCTCCTATAATACAAACCATTTTCTGTGCAGGTATCATATGGTCTTTGCCCTGTCACTTTGGAATTATAGCTTAGGAACCAGTGCAAAAATACGGATACTTTGGCTACTGCTTTTGCTACTAGAATTAAACTATCTTTTGTTTCTGGTCCAGGAGTCTTGTGTCTTTTAACAACATCCATTAAACTGTGAAAGCTAACTTGTTAGCTTATATGCAGAGGAATATCTCAGATCTTTCACAGTTTTTGATGCATAATTCATAACTAAACAAATGGGGAAAGTTCAATCTCTTTGGCATTTTTAAATAATGCAACATAAAGCAAAAGGTATTATTTCTCAGCCACAAATATAACAAATCTGGAGAAATAAAAATTAAACAGGTATACTATTACACACTAAATGGCAGACTTTGAATATGCGGATGATTATTCATTACTAGTTGCTCATATACATCCCTCCCCCCAAAAAAGCAAAATGCTAGTTTGTTTTATAGCACAGAATATTTAAAATCATATTTCCTTCAGGAGAAGGAAGGTACTTATTGGCTGTAGACATTAATTTCATATTTGTATTTGACACGTATATTATATATTAAAACATGAGAACTGCCTGGTTAGGGCCTGCTTCCAAACCTGCCTGTTTTGACAGAACTAGTCATTGTTCAGGGGAAGACATCTATATCTATGAAGGAAATGAGACAAAGGGTTCATAAAAAGATGAGGAGAGAATGATAAAGGAACTATCTAGGAGAGATCAAAGAAAAGACACACATAGCACAGAAAGATAGAGAACCTACTGGTGAAAAGATTATTGAATGGATGCCATTGGATACACATCTAAATAATGTTTAAAACGTGTTTAAATTAGAAATACATGAAAAAGAATATAAGAGTCAGTCCAGAAAACGTCCAGCCATTGTTAACATGACAAAAATGGTTTGCACAACATCGCTGTAACCTGGCAGCCAAGGAAAGTGGACTGGAATGCACATTCATGAATAATGATGACTTCACTATACTAGTCAGTGGGGGCTATATAAGCCAGTGAGTGAGCATGTGTACTGTGTGGCTGTCACACTCAAAATGATGGAGTGAGTAGAGCAATAAATCTGGGTCAAATTTTATGTTAAACTTGAACATTCCCCCGTGGAAACTATTTGGAGAATTACAAAGGCTTTCAGAAATGATGCAATGAGTGCAGTACAAATGAAATTGTGACATAATCACTTTGAATATGGTTGAGAATCTGTTGAAAGCGATGCACGTACTGGAAGGCCTGCAACAAATAGAACACTGAGAATGTTGAACATGTATGGGTTCCAATCAACAAAGATTGGCAACTGACAGTGTGAGAACTAGAAGCTTATCCGGCGATGCCAAAAACTGCTGGGTCCAAGATTTTTGATGCAGGATCTTGGCATGAAACACATCACGGCAAAACCTCGTTCCACGGTTTCTACTACCAGAGCAGAAGGAACATTGTGCTGTAGTTGCTAATGACTAGATTCAAGCCACTACCAATGAACCAGAGCTCCTCAACAAGGTCATAACTTTGAAAGGGACTGAGGTGTCATTGTCCTATGTACAATATTTCTTGTATCTTGTATCTTCTTAAATAAATGTCTCTTTTTTTCATATTGCATGGCTGGATACTTTCTGGACTCACCTAATATATATCCTTTAAATTAATGAAAATAAAAGGAAACAAGAATTTCTAGAAATCACTATAAATGTTACAGTAAAGCAAATAGGTAAGTAGAAGAGGAAAATGATTAAGACAAATTTCAACCTTGGACCACTATGCCTAAGGCCATCTCTTCTGCGAGTAGCCCTGAAGAAGATGTTGAGCAGAAGGCTAAGGAATACAAAGAAAACACTCTAGTTTGGCAGCTATTACAGCTTAAGTCAAAAGAGGGAGAATTTCTCTGAGTCACATAAGCTTAAATTTGATCTACTATTAAAACCCACATTCAACATGTTCAAATAAGGAAAATAGAAAACCTTTTACTTGGGTAACCCTTATAATGTGTTGTAGAAATTCTAAAGGCTATCACATATGTAAATACTTGATACTTCTCTCTGTACAGTAATAAAACATTTTACCTGCTATATATTTAAAATTAAAAAATTAAATTACCAAATAATATAATCATTTTATAAAATAAAAAATTTATTCAGGTTGTAATTATAGGAGTGGGAAGTAGTTTTGGGAAAAAGAAATATTGTTACTAAACAAACTGATAGAACAGGAAACACTCTCCAAAGATAAATATTTAATACTTGAAGAAAAGTGTCTGTACTTACTCTATTAACAGCAAAGGCAGTAATGATATCAGATTCTTTATGAATAATTCTTGCTTTACCTCCAGGATATCCCAAATCTGCTTCTATCTAAATGAGAAAAAGAAAATATAAAAATACAGTGATTTTAGTAATAGAAGGAATATTATATGCAATCTGTCATTTAATACTTGCATAAATTATTTTCAGAAACTCTTTAGATATTTCAAATGCAAAGGTACTATGTTTACATGGTTATTATCCTCAAAAAAATATTTTACAAGGGGAAGTTAATTTTTTCAAACTTGCTTCTTCACATAAGATAGTTGATACTTATAACTTTTGACTACAACCTTCATTAATTGCTTATGCTTCCAAGCTGTAATGAATTAACTTTAAAGGATCAAGCCAGTTTAACTATTAAAGTAGGATTTGTTAACCACATTTCTTAGAATTATAATCTTTTGATAATATTTTGTAAATTAAAAGATTAGATGGTAAATATTTTAGGTTTTGTGGACCATGTGTCACTGCTGCATATTCTTTTTTACAACAACCTTTATAACAATATAAAGACCATTCTTAGCTCACAGCCTGCACAAAAACCAGTTGGATACGGCCTGCTGGTTATAGTTTACTGACTCCTGGTCTAAAATAACACTTAATTTATAAAAGAAAAACCTGAAATCCCAAAAGGCAGAGTAGTTTGCCCAAGTCAGTAATAATTTTAGTAGCTAAGTAAACCATAATTCAATGTACTTTATATGAGAGAAATATATTTGACCTTATGCTTACCCTAGAGGTATATACAATACTTTTGAACTCAGAAGAGAGTATTGTATAAAATCAGCATTTAGTAAAATATTTACATAATTTTATTACCTCTGGGGAAAAGAGGAGGAAATTATTAAGAGTTGGGAATACCGCTTAATGTACAATAACTTCATTTTATTTTATCCTTCCTAACCTTCAATCTTTAAGATGAATTACTATAAAATGGTTCACAACTTACTGTGAAGTACAGTTATTAATCTGAAATTAGAATGCAAATTTACTTCCTGCAAAATTTAGATAAAATACCAATAATGCCCATCCATTGTTTGACCACAGAACTGAGTAGGGTTAGCAGTATTTTTAAAAATGGCAACTGAGATGACCATATTATTGCTAAGGTGAAAGAGAATTATAAATAACCAAACCAAAAGAACCCTATGTGAACAATTCATAGTTACTGGATATAAAGATGTTCAATATATTCTGATCTTAAATGCAATTTGATTACAAACATAAATGAATTTCAGTGTTCGCTAAACATTGGTTTATTTGAGGGCTAACTTTCCTAAGGGACATCTTAGCTCTGCTATGAGGCCCATCAACTAGTAAGAATGTAAAGAATAGGATTCTTTAATTTTATGACAAAATTCCAACTTAGTCACCTCTCGCTTGGTATCTAAAGCCCATTAAGTGTCTACTACTGGGTTCTGAAGAAATTAAAAGTACAGAAATTTATGTTTCCATGAAATAGAGGGATATGCTATTTGTTAATAATGGATAGGTGGGTGGGGTGGACCTAACAGTTTTACCTGCAGAACTTCTTCAAACTTGACACTCACTTGGGGTGAAAGATCTTGCAGCATGAAATTCAAAAAAGCTTCTTCAATGTGGGAATACATTCCTGTCCTCTTATTAACTAGATTTAATAAAACGTTGTTTCTTAATAGTCTGGGCCCAAGATGGCCTGCGTGAGAGTCAACTGGTGTGTGGGGCGGGAGTGAGGTTAGGAATGGTGTTTAGTATCTCAAGAGCTTATGCATATTTAATTTCAAAAACAATCAAAGTCTTAGGAGATGAGATTGGAGAAGTAGGCAGGGTTTAGTTTGGACAGAGTCTTAGAATCCATAATAAAGAGTTCAGATTTTATGTTAAGGATAGAAAGCCAATGGAGGGTTTTAATAGTTCTAAATGTTGTAAGGCACAATATAAGGCATGTGTGAACAGTTCCCAGGAAATCACTTAAGAGCCTCCTCCAGAAATTGAAGTAAGAGGCAATGGTGGATTTGAATCAGCTAGCAGGAATGGTGGTATGGTAAGTGGCTGGAATTAGGATGAATTTTATTAAATGGACTGAGACTGCAGTATGAGTAAAAGAGGTGAAGCAAAGATGACTCCTTGTTTTCAGACATGGTAATTGGGTGAGTAAGGGTCCATTTACTGAGACAAAACTGAAGGAAGAGTGGACTTGGGCTGGGATTAGGGGGAGACATAAAATTGTTTTGTCCTTCAGGGGAGGTAACCATTAGATTATATATGCAAGTCTGGAGTTCAAAAAATAAACGAGGATACCGAGATTTAAAAGTTATCGGACTATAGATGATATTTAAGCCATAAGATAACTCAAAGAAAAAGTAACATGCTGCACAGGTTTCTAGCCTACAGGCTGTAGGGTAACAGAATTTGCCACCCCAAAATGTCTTTTTGGCATAAAAATTATTTTAGGCTGATTAATTTTAAGAAACAGTAGACTGAGGAGGAGCTCTAAAAATCAAGTAGAAATTATCCTTTGTAAAGATATTTTCATTTGTAAGAGAAATCTCTATTAGTAATTGTTTCTTCCTAGCTGTACCAGAAAGAGGGTGATGACTTTATCTCCAGAAACTCTTACCAATGCAGAAGACAAAGACTTAAATCTGCATAATATCCTTATTCTTGTTTCCTGTGCTTTTCCTGGTAACCTCCCATAACTTTCTCACCGCGCCCCTCCCCCCCCATGCCCAATATCTTTTGTCTTCAGCTGAACCATATTTAAGGTCGTGGCTTCAGCCATTTTAGCAAGTTTACTCAGTTTTCCTTGGTCTCTCCCAAGTATACAGGAAATACACATGTTATTAAACTTTTATTTGTTTTTCTCCTGTTAATCTGTCTTTTATTACAGGGATGTCTCAGCCAAGAAGCCAGAACTATAGAGAGAAAGTCATTTTTCTTCCCCTACACAGCAATAGATTATATCATATAGCCTGGGTATGTAGTTGGCTATATTTTCTAGATTTGTGTTAAGTACACTATGACGTCCATTCAATGACGAAATTGCATAATGATGCATCTCTCAGACTGCATCTCTGTTGTTAAGCGGTGTGTGACTGTAATAGCAAAAAAAAGCACTTGACAAAACCCAACATCCTTTCCTGATTAAAAACTCTCAGTGAGTTAGGAATAGAAAGAAACTTTCTTAACCTTATAAAGGGTATTTAACAATGACCCTATAGATGATGTGTTACTTAATGACAAAAAACTGCTTTCTCCTAAGATAAGAATGTCTGCTTTAACCATTCCTATTTAATATTAGAGTAGAAGTTCCAGCCAGTGCAATAACACAATGGGGTATTAGCATAAAGGTGAACAAATAGATCAATGGTCCAAAATAGGGTCCAGCAATAAACTTACACATATATGTCAACTGATTGTTTTTAAAAAAAGGAAAAGGCTATTCAGTGAAGAATAATCTTTTAAACAGATAGCGTTGGAAAAATTGATACACAGATAACTTAAAAAGTAACTGTGATCCATGTTTTCCATCATTTAAAAAATTAACTCAAAATGGGTAATAGATCTAATTGTAAAACTAAAAGTATAAAATATTAAAGCAAAGTAGAAGAAAATCTTTATGACTTTAGGTTTGGTGAAGATTTCTTAGATACCACATCAAAAAGAAAATCCGCACACAGCACGAATTCTCATGAGTTCCAATGTTTCAATTAAGAACTTCTGTAGTAAAAAAAAATGTAAAAAGAATGAAAGACAAGCATTTGACTAGGAGAAAATGTATGCAAATTGCTTATCCTGTATAAAGGATCTGTATTTAGAATATATAACAAACTATTAAAACTCAATTAAGAAAACATACAACCTAATAAATATGTACAAATCTGAAGAGATACTTCAACAAAAAAGTTACACAAATGGCAATTAAGCACACGATCTGATTCTCAATACAAATTAAAACCACAATGAACTACCACTACACACCTACTAGAATAGCTAAAATAAACGGTTGATTACCATACCAAGTGCCAGTGAGGATGTGAAGCAACTGGGATTTTATACACTGCTGCTGGAAATGTAAAATGTTTCTACCACCCTGGAAAATACTTGATCAATTTCTTAAAAAGTTAACCACACACCTACAATATAATCTAACCATTCCATCCATTGGCATTTACACAAGAGACTTGTGCATGAATATTCTAAGCAGTCTTATTTGAAATAGTTCCAAAATGGAAATAGCTTAAGTGTTCATCAACAGGTCAATGGGTCAACAAATTGTGGTATTGCCATACAATGAACACACATCAGCAATAAAAAGAAATAAAATACTGAAATATATAATATGGAGGAATCTCAAAATAATTATATTGAGAAAGTATGCAGAAAAGACATATTGTATAATTTCATTTACAAAAATTCCAGAAAATGCAAACTATAACATCAGGAAGCAAATTGGTATTTGCCTAGAGAGAAAGAGGACAAAGGTAAGAGAGGGAAAAGAAAGGGAGAAATTAAAGTTTTGGGGGTAATGGGTATGCTAATTATCTTTTTTAAAAAATTATTTATTGATTTGAGAGAGAGAGATAGAGACAGTGACAGCAACTTGCCACACTGCCCATCCATGCACTCCTTGGTTGCTTCTTCTATATGCTCTGACTAGGGATCAAACTCACAATCTGGTATATTGGGACAATGTTCCAACCAACTGAGCTACTTGACCAGGGTGGTTATAGTAATTATCTTGATTGTGCTGATGGCTTCACCCATGTACACATATGTGAAAATTAATCAACCTCTACTTTGATAAGTCTGTGCAGTTATTGTATGTCAGGTCTAGATAATAAAGCTGTTTAAAATAAAATTTTCACACATGGCTTGAAAAACTCTGGTCAAAAAAAGGTTATAATGTTAACAAATCACAATGACTGACTTTCGATGTAGTGTGATGACTATAGTAATACAACATTCTAATTAACATTTTATAAACAGAGTCAAAAGAAAAATCTTTGGATAAGGATTCATGATAATGTGACTGTAGTAATTAGTGATTAGTACAAGGCAAGGAATATAGTTAAGTAATTAAAAGTTTGATTTATATTCTCTCAAAACTCCCAAAGGCCATTAGAAATTTCCCAAGTATAGACTGCATATATTCATTTTTACAAGGTTTTAGTTATAACAAACAGTTGACATCGAATCAGTCTTTTTTATTCATTTTATAGAATTCTCCTATTTTACCGAATATTTGGGAAAGAATAAGAGGTGGGAATTCACAGCCTTAAAAAAAATCTTTTTTTTTTCATTTTTGATATTTTACTGTTTGTTCTATTACCAATGTCCCATTTTTTTCCCCCTTTACCCCCCTCCATCCAGCCTGCCCCCAACTTCCATAGTCAAGCCCCACACCATTATCTAGGTCCATAGGTCCTTCATGTATGTTCTTTGACTAATCCCTTCACCTTTTGAGAATTTTTTTCCCTAAAAATTATTGGTGAGATGGTCTTAGAAATCAAAATGTGAAACACATGAATCATATATCAATTTAATAAAAGTCATATTTGAATGTACGATCACAGAACATTTGGTAGTTATTTTCTGGTTGTAAAAATTCTCATCCTTTGTGCTATTATTCCCTAGTACTATGAGTACCTACTATACACAAGAGAATGTGGTATATTCTATTTTTTACCGGGAAAATAAATGCTATATAATAGTATTTGATATGTTTTAAGAAATTAAAGAAAAACATTTTAATTTCAAAAGTGATACTTGCAAAAACAGAACAATGCTAGTATAATTCTATAATGGCTATTGTAATTACATTTTATTAAGACCTTTAGTTGTATTTACTCAGAAAAATCTGTAGCCAAAACAGGATACATTCAACTCCCTTTAAAATTGCATTCTCTTATTAGTAAAATAGAAATAATGTCATGACTGCCATTTTATCTTGTTAAAATAAAAGAAAAATAAATTGAGGAAATAGTAATTGCATTAGAAACAAAGCCCGATCCAAACTTAAATGAAAACACTTTGTTTTTCTTGTTAAAGAATGCAATTTCTAATTTCAGTTGAATGACGCTTTTTGTACCTTATTGATGTTTGGCTTCTCCATCACAGAATTTTTGATGGTTTCACAGTTGTCCTCTAATGACTTCATCAAGAAAGAATAATCACATGACAAAGAGTAAAGACGAGATGTAACATGCAAAATACTGGGGATATTAGTTTAAATTATATTTTTAACCCAATTTCTGAGAAAACAACACTGGGTTGAGTTATTATTTTTAAAATTTCATATATCTTAAAAGAAGAATGCGTGGTGTGCATGGTTAGGGGTAAGGGGTTAGGAAAAACTTAAACTCTTAGAATTCATTAACAACCACTCTAAATTTTATTCTACCTCCTAAGACAATTTTACTCACTGAACTTACTTTGAAATGTTGACATTAAAGCAAGACTGTGCCTCCAGTACTTTATACTACACATTTCAGAGTTACTGGTGCCAGGGTACTATCAACCGAAAATTAAAGTCAAATTGTTCTCTAACGCAGTACTACGTCTTGTCTCAATTATGATATCTCGCTCCTCATGAACATCTCCTGATTAAAAAAAATTGACTTCTAGGTTTCTAATTCTCCCTTTGTCTTGATTTAGCCAGAAACACTCAATAAGCTGTTTGGAGGCACACATGCTGCTGCTACTTCTTCTTCTTCTTTTTATTTATGAGTATTAAAAGTATCCTAATTTTTTATTAGTCTATGTGTATCTGTCAACATATTAATACTATCCTGTAAAGTTGTGATTTAAAGGTGTAGAGTCTCTCTCTCTCTTTTTTTAAATTAATTTATTGGGGTGACACTGGTTAATAAAATTGTGTTTCAGACACACATGCTTCTTAAAAGGGATATTAGCACTAGTTAAAGAAAGAGCTGGTTCAAGACTTTAGTTTTTCTCAGAAAATGAAAGAAAACAGAAAAAGAAATTGGGGACAAAGATGACAGCTGCCAAGCATTTTGTTTTTGTTTTTGGTCAGAAAATTCATATGTAGTCTATTTGAAGCTATATTCACTTAATTTCCAAATAAATACAGATAGGGAAGACCTTCTATTTTGAAAATGAATATATCACTAAACTACATTATATAGGAAAAGAAAGATCTGAGGATACACCTGAATTTTAACATCAGTTGAAGAAAATATCATTTTTGAGTATTTTATAAAAGATAAACCGCAGCGCTTTCGAAATATTCTCCATCATCTTCCCATCCAAAATACAGGATTTGTCATGTATCTATTTCCTAATCATCTGAAAAATCTGAGTGATCTGAACTTAACTATTTAAGTATAATCATTTTATTTTTTAAAAAAGGGAATGCAGGTAATATTGTAAATAACAAAAATAGGCTAGTCAACTTTCCAGTAAAGATTAAATAATTTTATACCAACTCTATAAATTTATATTTTATTTTGTTCCATCCAATCTATATTTTACTATAGGAAATTTTTCTTTTCATATTCCCTTTATCAAAATGTGCCTATCTTTAACAGTGTCACCATCAAGGATAAAACAAAGTGGTAACAGTAAATTTCTAATAACTACCATTAATCATGTCAAGTTTTTACATAAGTTAAATATACTGGTTAAAACATTGCAAAATAAAAGTTATTATTTTCATTTTGCAGATAAAATAAAATAAAATACAGAGAAAATACAGGATCCAGCAGAAGTAAGGCCTGCTTTAGTGTGGTTGGTAGGGTAATAATATGGGTGCAATAAATTTTAATTTGAACATTTCACCTAAAATGTCATGTGCTGTGCTTGAGTATCATACTGTTATGTTATAGAACTACATGGTTAAGATTTTGTAGTAAAAGATCTTGTAATAAAAAGAGGTGGTATCTGTGCCAGGCCCCGTATTTAGCTTTTGCTATAAAGCTTTTAGTCCAGCACTCACATAGCTGCATTTGATTAAGATAATTATAATACAAAAATAACTTTCCTCATTTATCGGCTATTCTGTTTTACTCATTCTGGTTTCATCATGTCACTCTACTCCCTGAATGATTATACTCTCGGATTCTAACTAAAAAATCTAGTTGTACAACAGTTCTTTTGTTTTCTTTGTTTTAAGAACTATTTCATTTCCCAAATACACTAAATATATCAGAGGTAGAGAAATGTTTTTATTTTTAACAACTATATTAATCAAATATGACAATGTTTTCTAAAAAAAAATAATTTAGTACTTGTTTTGCCCAATGGGCATATTCATATAACAAGGTACAGTAGAGAAACCAAAGAAGTAATGAGCACAGTAAACTTTTTTTTTGAACATCAATGTGTGACAGAAGCATCGACTGATTGCCTCTCGCATGCACCCCAACCAGGGACTAGGCCCATAACCCAGGCACGTGCCCTGGCCTGGAATTGAACTGGTAACCTTCTGCTTTGTGGGATGCCACTCAGCCACCTGAGCAACTCTGGTCAGGGCTCACATGCTTTTTATACAGAGCAATGCAGCATTGATTTATACATTATTATCAGAATGCTTTAACTTGTAATAAATTATTTTAGGAAAAGATATATTTGAAATAAGTAATATTATCTCACCAGTATACATAGGTTAATTAGCCTGACATTCTTATTTATTCATCATTTTTACAATTTATTCATCCAAAAATTTGTTTGAACTTAGTATACCTCATATACTAAGATATATCTGACTTAAGGTTATATGGAAATACTTTCATTTGTATTGTATCTATTGTATTTATTATTTGCTTAGATCTCAATGATATACTAAAGTGCACATGTCAAAAGTCTCCACAGTTAGGAGAAACACTATATATTGCTTCCTGGCTTGGCTAATTCAAATATATTTACATAAACAGGCAAATACTAATTAATAGCATGTGTGATTTACTCTTATAAATCAGTGCTTAAACTAAGAGACAATGAAATATATGTAATGTTTCTTTTTTCCAATGAGGTTAGACGTTACCTTGCTTTGTGCTAACTTGTCTATTAAGGAGCCATTCTATTTCCTAATTTACCCAACTGAAATATCTTGTGTTTTTCCTTCCACTTCAAAAACTGTACAAAGCTTACTGTCAGACTAGTTCAGTGCATCTCAAAATGTGATCCACAGACCAGTAGCCAGTTTTGAACTCTTTGTTACTGGTCCATGAGAAGATAAGGGATTAAGTATAGCACTAAATCCACTGTTTAGTTTACCTGGTATTTTTTAATAGCAAAATTGTCTCAATGAAGGAAACAAAATGTTAATTTACATTCAGGTGCAAGTTCCCCATATCATCAACTGAAACTTTTTAGCAGCACTGAACTGAGAAAAATAATCATTAAAATGATAATATCAAGGTATAATCAACCAGTTACAGTATTATAATAGAGTATGCAAAATTTCATTAAGAAGCATAATCAATAGCATAAAAAGGAAATGCACATATTTGGAATGTTTTCAGTATATAAACCTAATGTCAATTAAACTTCTAAGATAAACATCTTTTAACTGTTAAATGAAAATCATGGGGACTTTCTACTTTTTCTCTTAAATTGTTGATGATTACAGCTCAAAACATGAAACAAAGATAGGGAATCTTAAATAACGCCTTTCGGGGAAAAAAATGTCCCAAATACATCTGAATTAGTTACTTCAAATAAAACAGATTTAAGAAAATATTGGCTGTCTCTTTCCTTTTCAATTACTTTTCTACACATTTACTGCATAAGAGATGCTTATGACATACAAATGAGTTTATAAAAGGCAACTTATTCTTTATGGTTATATAATACAAAAGACTTCAGTAATTAAAATAGTAAGCAGGATTTAACTTATACGAACCTCATTTAGACATCTTTTCTTTGTGAATATATTTCTGATAAACGTTTCCTGAATTTCTTCTTGCTTCACCAAGTACTGCCAAAGTCTCTTCACAGACAGTGCCAGGTGGTGTTTGGATCTACAGAGACAATATATTTAATTATACACTCTAAGAGATTTCTGATTAACTTGATCATATTTCCTTGGTATTATATAAATGTTTATAATAATTATTAACTAGAATAAGACCAAATCATCTAGAGCCTCAATCAGCAAACTTTTTCTTAAAGGACCGCACAGTAAACATTATAGGCTTTGCAGGTCAGATGGTCTCTCACACAATTGCTCAACACTGCCGAAGATCAGGAAAAGGAGTCAGAGATGATATTAAAATGAAAGGTTGTAGCTGTGATTCAATAAAACTTTATTTACAAGGTAGGATGAGGGGTGAATTTGGCCCAGAGGCTGCAGTTTACTGACCCTTAACCTATGAATATAATAATTATGCTTCCTAGAAGAGGTCTACAAACAGAGCTATTCCAAGGGTTGTCTATGAACACATACCAGTCCAAGAAGTCTTTCACTGATGTGCAATGAGGTAAGAGCTTGTGAAAAAAATGTAAATGAACTGTCATTAAATCACTAAATACACTGTTGAGTTCAGCTAGTTTTTATAGCAAGACTTTGATGAAGCAAGCACTGTACTGTTTTACTTTTCAGTGCAAACACTTTACTCCTCAAACAGCAAATCCGTTTGCTAACTGGCTATTTTGAATAGCACTGCTGGAGAGTGGGTGCCAGTAAACTACCAGTTTGCCTTTCATTTTAGAAAATAAAGTTTATTGCATCACAGCCATGCCCATTCATTTACTACTTATTGTCTGTAGTTGCTTTCACTCTACAATGGCAAGATTGAGGTTGCCACAAGGGTTAATAAGGCCCCCAAAGCCTAAAATATTTACTTATTCGGACCTTTGCAGGACATGTTTGCAAATCTCTGGACTACAATATGCATCACACAAAGGGACAGATATGCGCTTAGAACAGCAAGTTAAACATAAAAGGACTTAATTTTTTTTTCTTTAAATGCTACCAGAAAACACTGATTTAGTTAAAAAACAGTAACCATAGGGAAGCCTACTTGAAAGGAGTATTTGTAGGTTCCAGCAAAGCTTTGTGGCGGAGAATTGCAGGACCTGCAGATGAACTCTCTTCAGAAATATGACTTGCAATATAGTTTTGAGGTGGTCCACCATGGATTTCAAGTCGTCGGAGAAGAACTTGCTCCCAACATTGAAGGGTTTTTAGAACTGCGTGACAAAGTGGTGAACAAACAGGAAGCTCTACAACAAGAAAGTAAAATTGACCCGCATTTATCTTCTGCAGTAAACTGTAAGAATGACTAAGATATTAACACACATTTTGGCAGAGGAGATGTGAAGAGAGGCAGGCATAGAAATCTGGAGAATTAATAAATGAATCTCATAAATCTGTGTACCATTTCAACATAATTAGGTGGCCAAGGACAAAAGAAAAAAATGGGCAATTTAAGTTGAAATTACATCAGAGCTTTACTATTAGTACTTGGAATAATATTTATGACGTGATTTAAATGACTGCTACGTCAATCACTGCTTTTGATTTTAACATGAAAAAAATGTACCTAAATATTATAAAAGTATGTCTAAGAAGAAAATTAATTGCTTTAAACCTTTGTATCAGCCCAATTTCTGTATGGCCTATAACTAAGGTTTGCTCAGAAAATTAAATAAGACACAAAAGTTAAAAAAGTTACATAATACTATGAAACTCAATACTTTCTAGTTCTACCCTTCCATGCTCTTGAATCCTAACCCCGCCCTTAACTTTAAGCTATTTCTCCTATTTACCTGCACAAATCTAAACATGCTTCTATTGTGAATTCTTGATTTTAGAATTGATCTTCTGATATACTACTATGGAATATTAGAATAAACTCTTCTCTCCATCCTTCCAATATAATCACATAATTTTTTGTTACAATGGTATTTCAGTCTTTACTTTTTAATATTTATATTTAAATGTAGATCACAGCTGAACCACCTGGTATACTATTATGCACCTCTCTTTCCTACACAAGGTTTTCTTCTCTTGGAGTTAATAATCATTAAGTTTTTGCATTTACTTAATTTTCTGTGTGTCTACCACTATTATTTCCCCCAATACCTTGACTATAGCTATAAATACAGTCTCAATACAGTCAATCATTTCAGGTTCAAATCCCTACTTTCTTGGATATTGTCCTCCTAAGAGCACCTAACAATATGATAGACATTATTTACAGACAGGTGGTTTGGTTAACAGAAATCTATCTTCTATAACAGGAAGTTATTAAACTTTTCTCCACTATTTGAAAAATATACAAAATAGCAAATCAAAAGCAATGACTAGTAATTCATGCAAAATTACCTGCAAGATCATGACCTGCAAAGGGATAGAAAGTCTTCAAATTGTTGAGCACCAACTGCACCATTGCCAAGCGCATCAATGACCAACTAAAAATAAAGCAACAGGTCTGTTAAATATTTATTTAGGGACTAGAAGAGTACACCACCATTCTCTAACCCAACAATTCCCCTACTAGTAACTTACCCCGAATATATACATACCCACAAAAACAAACAAAACATACACATGCAGCTACTCATGTCTGCATTATCTACAATAGTAAAAGACTAGAAACAACCAAATTATCCATCAGGTGTGCACTGGTGGAATAACTATAGTTCTGAACCATGGAATATTAGGGGAGCCGTTTTTAAAGACTGATGAAAGATCTCTAAGTGATAATATGATGTAAACTCCAGTATGTATTGATAAGTAAAAAATCACAGAACACTATACATAGAGTATGCTACCTGCAGGGGAAATACAAGATCACACACACATGCACACACATGCTCATGCACACAGGTTTATTTTTGCAAAGGGAAGGATAAATCAGAAACTAACAAAAGTGGATGTCTGTAGAGGGTATAGAGGAAAAATTGGTTGGAACAGAGAAATGTGACTTCTGATTCCACATTTTTCCACAGCTTTACATTTTTATTTTAAAATATTTCAGCTTATCTTTTATTTCAAGTAACAAACATTTATTTCTCCAAGTACAGATGTTTTATTACTTTAAACTGTGGTAAAAGCCACATATAAATTTTACCACCTCACCTGTTTTCAAGTGTACAGCTCAGTGGCATTAAGTATATATTCATATTGCTTTGCAGTCATCACCACCATCTATTTCCAGAATTCTTTTCATCTTGCAAAACTGAAACTCTATATCCATTAACCAATTATTCCCCATTTGCACCCTCTCCCAGGCCCTGGCAACCAACATTCTACACCTTTCGTTTGTGAATTTGATTACTTTAGGTATCTCATATAAGTGGAATTATAGAGTATGTCTTTTTGTGACTGGTTTATTTTACTTAGTATAATATCGAGGTACATCCATGTTGTAGCATGTATCAGAGCTTCCATAATTTTAAAGAATGAATAATAGTCCATTGCATATATATACCACATTTTATTTATTCATTCATCTGTCAATAGGCACTTTTGCTTCTTCCTACTGGCCATTATGAATAATGCTGTTATAAACAGGGATATACAAATACCTGTTCAATACTCTGCTTTGTATTCTTTTGGGTATATATACCCATAAGTCAAATTGCTGGATCATATGGTAATTCTATTGTTAATTTGTGAGGAACTGTCATACTGTTTTCCATGGTGGCTGCACCATTGTACATTCCCACCACCACTGCACAGGGGCCAATTTCTCCACATCCTTGCCAACACTGTTATTTATATTTCTTAACAGTAGCCATCTAAATGGGTATGAGATGATCTCTCACTGTGGTTTTGATTTGCATTTCCCTACTGATCGGCAATAGTGAGCATTTTTTCATGTGCTTTTCAATAAAGGAGTACTTTATTGGTCATCTGTGTAACTTCTTTAAGAAAATGTCTATTCAAACAATTTGCTGCTATTTAATTGGGTTATTTGAGTTCTTTTGTTGTTGAGTTACGCAGTTCGATTTTTGAGTCATGTAGATATTTTATATATTCAAAAACAAAATTAAGTCACAGAAAAAAAAAACAAAAACAACACACTAGTACACCAGTAGTTGAAATCTCCTAATTTTTCTTTTCTTTTTAAAAATATTTTTAATTTATTTTTGTAGATTTTACTGATTACACTATTATAGTTGTCGCATCTTTTCCCCCTTTTATCCGCTCCATTCAGCACCCTTTCCAAAAATCCCCACGTCACCATTTTCCCGCCACCACTATCCCCAGCACCACCCATCCCAACCTCCCAACCTCAATCCCTCCCCCATTTGGCTTTCTCGATGGGTCCTGTATGCACGTTCCTGGATGACCGTTCCCTTACTTTTCCCCTGTTATCCCCCTCCCTCCTCCCCTCTGGTTACTGTCAGTTTGTTTATTATTTCAGTGTTGCTGGTTCTATTTTGCTTGCCTGTTTATTTTGTTCATTAGGTTCCACTTATAGGTAAGATCACATGGCTTCTGTCTTTCACTGCCTGGCTTATTTCACTTAGCGTGATGCTCTCTAGTTTCATCCATGCTGTCACGAAGGGTAGTAGCTATTTCTTTCTTTCTTTCTGCTGCGTAGTGTTCCATTGTGTAAATGTACCATAGTTTTTTGAACCACTCATTTACTGATGGGCACTTAGGTTGCTTACAACTCTTGCCTATTGTAAATTGTGCTGCTATGAACATTGGAGTGCACAGGTTCTTTTGAAGTGGTGTTTCGGGATTCTTAGGGCATAATCCCAGCAGGGGAATTGCCGGGTCAAAACGCAATTCCATTTTTAGTTTTCTGCGGTAATCCCATACTGTTTTCCACAGCGGCTGCACCAGTCTACATCCCCACCAACAGTGCACTTGGGTTCCGTTTTCTCCACATCCTCGCTAGCACTTGTTGTTTGTTGATTTGTTTATGATGGTCATTCTGGCTGGTGTGAAGTGGTATCTCAATGCGGTTTTAATTTGCATCTTTGAGGGCTGTGATGCTGAGCATCCTTTCATGTGCCTCTGGGACCTGTGTATGTCCTCCTTGGAGAAGTGCCTGTTCAGGGCCTTTGCCCATTTTTTAATTGGGTTGTTGAGTTCTTTATACATTTTGGAGATCAAACCCTTGTCCGAGGTATCATTGGCAAATATACTTTCCCATATGGTTGGTTCCCATTTCATTTGGCTGATGTTTTCTGTAGCCGTGCAGAGGCCTTTTAATTTAATGAAGTCCCATTTGTTTATTCTTTCCTTTATGTCCCTTGCTCTAGGGGACATATCGGTGAAAATATTGCTGCGTGGGATTTCTGAGATTTTCCTGCCTATGCTCTCCTCTTGGACTTTTATGGTGTCATGACTTATATTTAAGACTTTTATCCATCTTGAGTTTATTTTTGTGGGGTGTAAGTCGGTGGTCAAATTTCATTTTTTTGCACATAGCTGTCCAGACCTCCCAACACCATTTGATGAAGAGTCTATTTTTACTCCATTTTATGCTTCTGCCCCCCCTTGTTGAATATTAATTGACCATAGAGACACAGGTTTATTTCTGGGCTCTCTATTCTGTTCCATTGATCTGTGTGTCTGTTCTTATGCCAGTACCAGACTGTTTTGATTACAGTGGCCTTATAATATAGTTTGATGTCAGGAGTAGTGATCCTTCCTACTCTGTTCTTCTTTCTCAAAATTTGTGCAGCTATTCGGGGTCACTTATGATTCCATATAAATTTTTGAAATGTTTGTTCTGTATCTGTGTAATATGTCATTAGTATTTTAAGAGGGACTGCATTGAATCTATAAATTCCTCTGTGTAGTATGGACATTTTGATGATAATTCTTCCAATCCATGAATGTGGAATATGCTTCCATTTATTTGTGTCTTCCTTAATTTCTTCCTTCAGGGTTGTGTAGTTTTCTGAGTACAGGTCTTTAACCTCCCTGGTTAACCTTATTCCCAGGTACTTTATTTTTCTTGTTGCTATAGTAAATGGGATTTTTCCCCCTGATTTCTGCTTCTGGCACTCATTGTTGATGTACAAAAATGCCTTTGATTTCCGAATATTGACTTTGTATCCTGCTGCTTTGCCAAATTCACTTATTAGGTCGAGTAGTTTTCTGGGGGAGTCTATAGGGTTTTCTATGTACACTATCATGTCATCTGCAAACAGTGACAGTTTGACTTCCTCCTTCCAATTTGGATGCCTTGTATTCCTGGGCTGGAAATCCCCATGTATGATTTACACCCCGCTCTTCTCAGGGGGATCCAACTGGCTGCTTAAATATCCCTCTGGCACTGCCGCCTGAGGGTGCCCAGCCAGCCTTTTTGTGTCTCCACAGCACTCCTTAACATTTTGGTTGTGCTGAACTGATTCTTCTGTCTGTCTGAGGTTATAAGGTTTCTCTCTCGCTACTGTTCAGTTGTTTGTTCCTAGTGATTTCTCCACAATTTCGCTGCAATTCCAGATTGGTCCTGGGAGGAGGTCAGTGTGACTTCCATTTATTCCTCTGCCATCTTGATCCCTCCTCTGAAAATCTATATTTTCCATTACCATATATCCTCCTTATACCCTCTTCTTCCTCCACTATGCTCTCCCATAATATTTCTTTTCAATAAGGAGTATTATACTTGATTTTCTCTAACATACCTTGTTTCCTTTTTTAAGTATATTTTTTTGATTATGGTATTACAGTTGTCTCATTTTTTCCTCCCCTATATCCTCCTCTATCCTGCAACCTCCCACCCACCAGCATTCTCCCCCTTAGTTCATGTCCATGGGTCATACATTTAAGTTCTTTGACTTTCGCATTTCCTATACTATTCTTAATTTCCCCTGGCAATGTTCTACCTACCAATTATATTTCTTATTCCCTGTACCTTTTCCCCTATTTTTCCCCTCTCCCCTGCTGATAGCCCTCCATGTGATCTCCATTTCTGTGATTCTGTTCATGTTCTAGTTGTTTGCTTGGCTTGGTTTTGTTTCTGATTTTTAGGTTCAGTTATTGATAGTCGTGAGTTTGTCATCATTTTACTGTTCATAGCTTCTATCTTCTTTTTCTTAGATAAGTCTCTTTAACATTTCATAGAATAAGGGCTTGTTGATGATGAACTCCTTTAACTTTACCTTATCTGGGAAGCACTTGATCTGCCCTTCCATTCTAGGTGATAGCTTTGCTGGATAGAGTAATATTGGATGCAGGTCCTTAAAAATTCATATTCTTCTATTACACCAGTAACAGACCATATCTTAATGTTTCTGTTTTATCTCAAATATACCTTTCAGATATAATCAACATATTAATAAAAGCAAGATCACAAACATACCATCACTCCTATATGTAAGAATAATACTCACTGAGGGTGTGTATTTTGAGCATTTTTGATTTTTATCATATATGGAAGTCATTTTTAAAACATTAATCATGACATGTTAGAATGCTAGTGTTCTTTTGAAATATCATATTTTCTACACTAAAACAGTAGGGTTTATTTATACCAGGGAGCAAAATTCAAGGAATAATCTGATAGCAGCATTTGTCAACATTGATAAAAAGTATAAGGTCATCCATTCATGGAAAATAAAAAAATTACCTGTGGAATTATTGCTAAGGAAAGGAATTTACTAATTTCAACTAAAGAAATCTGAGTTATAATGTATTTTAAGTCCCAAGCCTCTAATTTTACATATATTATTTTCAAAAATATTATATATGACATTTTTCTAAAAAGACCTAAAATTAAGTATTCCATACCTGTATGAATTTGAATTAGAATGCTCTTGGAGATGGAAATCTGAATCTAAAACATCATCATCATCGTCATCACTGTCCAGACTTTCCTCTGAATCATATTCTCCTCTACTTAGGGAAGGAGGTAGAAAAGGCTAAAATGAAAAAGTTACAGAATTTACCATTCGACTTTCTGATTTAATACATTTAATTACATAGTCCAATATTAGCAATTTATCCTATTGTTGGATACTTTATTATAAGAAGTAAAACCAGCATTTGGCTGCTTCTGTTTTTTTTACATGTTATGATTTTGACATCACTTTATACAACTCCCTTACTTATTCATCCATTCAACAAAAAATTTATCAAGTACATATTGTGTTAAAAAGCATACTTGAATCCTAGCTGGTGTGGCTCAGTGGACTGAGTACCTGCCTGCAAACCAAAGGGTCACAGGTTTAATTCCCTGTCTAGGGCACATGCCTGGGTTGCAGGTCAGGTTCCCAATAAGGGGTGCACAAGAGGCAACCACACATTGATGTTCCTTTCCCTCTCTTTGTTCCTCCCTTCCTCCCTAAAAAAAAAAAGATTAAAAAATAAATAAAAAGCATATTTGATATAAAAAATTTTAATACATACACATAGTCATTGCCTTCATGGAGCTTACATTTTAATGGGGAAAACAGACAAATTGTGCTATAAAGAAAAAAGACATTGGGATTGAGAACATTAATAAAAATTGAGATAAGCTGATCACGAAAGGCCTCTTTAAAAAGTGGCATTTAAATAAGACCTAAAGGGTAAGAAAAAATTGGGAAGAAATAAACAATAACAAAAGGGAAGAGTCTGGTATAAAAAAGTAACAGGATGTGTTGGGATAAAGGTGGAAAGAGAATGGAAGATGACAGATCAGGAAGGGCTTTTACAGGTCACAGTATATAGAGTGTAATGGAATACCACCAACGAGTTTTAAGCAGAGGACAGGTGCTGAGATTTATATCTTAAGAATATTATTATCAAAACTCACTTATGAGAGAAAAGTCAAATGGCAAGTGTAGAAATGGAGAAATCGATAACTAAGGCAAGAATTGTCAATCCACATATAGGTGTTAGTGATGGAGATGCAAAGAAATAACAGATTCACAGTATATTTTGGGGAAAGAATTGACAGATTCACTGATAAATATGGAGAGCAAGGGAAATAGAGGAAAAAGATGATTTTTGGGTTTCTGGTCTGACCAACTATAAGTATAAAGATGCAATTTACTAAAATGAGAGGGCTTCGGTTTTGAGAGGGTAGATATTGGGGAAAATAAATACCAAAACCCAAATCTTTAAGATCAAGATTCACAGGTCAGGTAGAAAAAGAATGATGAAAGAGAATATGAAGGAATAAATAGTAAGATTAGGGAAAAAACCAGAAGAGATTGACATCAGAGAATAAGAGTTTAAGTATTTCAAAAAGAAGGAAATGTTCACATGTATTGAATATTGCTAAGACGTCAAATAAGATGATGATCAAGAAGTTTCAGTTATATTTGGCTTGGGAGCCACCTGAATCTCAACAACAGCAGTTTGAGAAGGGTAGTTGTGTCAGATGTCATACAACAGGTAAATATAAAAGGGATCTAAGGTAATAGAAAGAAAATGTAGTCCCCTCCTTATCCATGGTTTTGCTTCCTGTGGTTTCAATTACATGTGATCAACAGTTCGAAAATATCAAATGAAAAATTACAGAAATAAACAATTCTTAAGTTTTAAAATGCATGCTGTTCTGAGTAGCATGACAAAATCGTGCATTGTCTCTCTCCATCCCACCCAGAACATGTATCATCCCTTTGTCCAGTGTGTCTATGCTAAATGTTACCTGCCAATTAGTCACCTAGTAGCTATCTTGGTTATCATACAGACAGTTGTAGTATTGTAGTGTTTATGTTCAAGTAACCCTACAGTAGCCAAACACAATGCTTACATCATTCATCTCACTTCATCTCATCACGTAAGCATTGTATCATCTCATATCTTCACAAAAAGGGTGGGTATAGTACAACTGGATATTTTGAGAGAGAGAGATACCACATTCACATAACTATTACGGTTTATTGTCCTTATAATTGTTCTATTTTATTATTGTTGTTAATCTCTTACTGTGCCTACTTTATAAATTAAACTTTATCAAAGGCATGTATGTACAGGAAAAAACATAGTATATGCAATTGCCCCTTGAAAACATGGACTTGAACTGTGTGAGTTCACCTACATGAGGATTTTTAGCAGATCCACATAGCAGTTCAAATCTGTGTTGTTCAAGGTCAACTGTATTTTCACTCCACAGTTGGAAATCTGTGTATGCAGAAGGTCGATTAGTTGTATGTGAATTTTCAACAGGTATGTGTGTGTGTGTGTGGTGTGTGTGTCAGAGGAGGGGGGATTTGGAATATATCCCCCATGCAGATAAGGGGGACTACAGCATATAGTTTTAAAAAGTTGAGTAATAGAAAGCAGAAAAATGGGATACCAGTTGTAAAACTTTGGGGGTCACAGCGGGATTTGGAATGGGAGACAGGAAAGCATATTTCTGTCCCAACGGAAGGAGCCAATAGAGAGGAGAAAACTGAAGACACAGGAGAGAACAAAGAAAAGCAAGGATGGGATTCAGAGTAGAACTGGAATCTTTGATAGGATGGACTCTTCATAATAACAGGGGGAAAGGATAAGATGGGAGGAAGTATATTTATAGGTTCACTAATAAGATGATAAAGGTTTTGTCTGATTCTATTTTTTGTAATAACTTAAGAGGTGAGGTCATCAGTTAAGAGTGAGGATAGAAGACATGTGGGAAGTTTGAAAAATTATAAAATCTTATGTCTAGGGAAGCCTAATAAAGAAACATAGCAGGGAGGATAGAACTTCTGGAACAGCTGAGTGAGGAGGTTGGTTAAGTCCTCTCCCCAAAAAGCAGTAACAAAACTGCACAAAATTGTCAAAAATAACTTAAAGATATTGGAAACTGACCAAATGCATATAACACATAAAGCAATATTCAGGAAAAAAATCTACTGAACCTCTGGTGAAAAAGTAAGAATCGGGCATTTTGGCCAGGGGCTACCCTCATCCCTACTCCTGCCACTCTGTGGTACAATTGTTCTACCAGGGCCAGAAGGGCAGACTGTGAGGGCTAAGAACTCTGCTTCTTGGCCAGAGGGGGCTGACTTTAATAAAAATCCCATGCCCAGTGACACTATCAAAAACAGCAGATATCTCAGTAGTAAACAATTAGGGAAGGCTAACATCTCAACTATCCTGATGCTATGAGACAGACTGGGGTAAGAGCAGGCCAGTCAAAAATTTAACAAGATCCAGGAACAAGATGACCTAGCTAATCAAGAATGTTACATCCAGCCAACTTATACTTAAAAAATGAAGATAAAATAAAGATATTCTCATATAAATAAAGTGCTAATAAACATTTATTCAATGAATAAATGACTCTGCAAAAGGCAATGAGGAAAGAGGAAATACAAATGCCCTTCTTTACACTGAAGCATAAAAGATACAAGAAAAATAAAAGCCACTGCTTAACAGGCCAGGAGGGTGGGTGTCAAGAGAAAATAGTGAGGTGTCAATTAATACAAGGGAGTAAGGAGAATATCCAGAAGCTGAGGATGTGAAGAATTTGGCTAATCACAGGAGAAGGAGATATATACAGGCAGTTCTTGCTTTACACGTAGTGTAGGAATGTAAAAATGTCTATGCAAGCTAAAGCCATGCAAAGCAATCTTAACAATCAATGGAAAATTAGAAATGTTTTGTGACTGTTAAAAATATTTGTCAAGGCACTAGAAACTCTTACAGCCGACTAGGGAAATTAAAAAATAGTGAAAATAATATTTATTTTGTACACTGTAATTAAAGTATTAGAAACATTGAGAATTAAAGGTTTGTTTTTTTTTTTTTTGTAGAAAATACATCGAGTATTTTGAATAGCACTTGCTGCCTTCCAATTATATAATTTAGGACACAAAGCAAGCATTCCTTCTAATCCTCGGCAAACTGTCAAACTCCTAAGTCTGTATCAGCTTCCAACATTTTATGCTTTGCACTCTCAATGTTGTGAAATAAGACCCAGAGTTCCTTTACTGGGAAGTGTTTTTTTTCTTCCAATATCACTATCTTTAGGACATCTTCATCCTTTTGTCACACTTTCCTCATTTATGTTGATAAGCTGGCCTTCACAAGATTGTTCTGGCTGCACATTTAGAGTCTCTTAAATGACAGCAATTACAATGTCGATAATCCCAAAGCTGGCTAATTTTTCTATAACTTTACATTTGATTTGAATTTCACTTCCAGTACTATCACTTTTCATTGTTTTTTGTTGCACTTTCAGCAGTGTTAGCCAATTCCCTCTTCTAATTATTCAATTTTATAAAATGTCACTTGGGTTTATCATGGGAGACGGGGAGGCAGGACATCACCCCTTTTTCTGACTGTTATAAACTGCATAACAGGTACTAAATGACCAATCACCGACAGACTTTGAAAGAACTGCTTTGATCATGAAGTGCATCTGTTAATTTTTCACTGTAATTTGTAGACTGAAAAGCTAGCAGGGAACTTTGTACTTTACTCAATTACTCATATTTAATATACTGTGGTAAATTTAAAATTGAGTCATGTTGTTGAAAGACTGATGTTATGTAATTAAAAGTGGTAAATGAAATTTGTGTACATCAGAACAATGTAGTACTACCTGTAGTATATAAAGAAATGAGAATATGGATGGTACATGAACTTCTGCCAGTCTTCATTCCTTAATTACTAATGTGTATTGTACATTGGCATTAAGGTGTTAACCAATTTATCTGTTCATTTTAATAAGAACTCTGTTTTATTTAAAATGCAAAAATTATTATTTATCAGAGAACTCTCTTAAAAACTGATTGGAAATATAGCCAAAATATTTTAGGGTATGTTTTTTGGTATTGCAGCATGATAAAATGGAAATTTTCTAAACTAGGGTGGGAAATATTTGGAAGCACCAATAATTAAACTTATTTTAAACACTTTCATTTCATAAATATTGATCTGTTCAGCACAGTTATTACCTTGGCTATGAAATAGTCCCATATACTGAGCTCAGGTGGGATGAACTTCTCTTTGACTGTCAGTGACTCCTGGCTTACTGGTGGTGAGGACGAGGTTGGTAGGGCAGATTCTCTGCCAGACATTTTTGATGGCCTAAGTAGTTTGGTCTGTTTCTCTCCTTCTTCCACTAATGAAGAAACTAATAAGAACAATGTAAAGTATTATTAAATAAGTACTGTTTTCACTGTATAAGATCTAAGGCTAACCACAAATAAGTATACACACAAAACTGAGAATCTTATTACGATGGTAAGAAAATTGGTAGAGGAAGTGAGACAAAAATTAGCTTGTATAGCTATCTCTGCTTTTATCTCACACTCCAAATGTTGACTTATGGGATGTAATATCTGCTTATAAATGAGCCCACAATTTAGCGAGGATCATGACAGAAAATTATCTACATTGTTCTATTTTGCATTTTAGGAATATCATGGTGAGTCCTGACTGGAGTGGCTCAGTTGGTTGGCCGTTGTCCCACAGAGCAATGGGTCACTGGTTCCTGATCAAGGCACATGCATGGACTGCAGGTCTGATCTCAGCTGGGGTGTGTGTGTGGGGCAACGGATGGATGTTTCTCTCTTACATCAATGTTTCTCTCCCCGTCTTTCTGCCCCTCTTTCCCTCTCTCTGGGAATAAATAAAATCTTTCAAAAAATAGAATACAATGGAGTCAATGTTAGTTAAAGGCAACAACTCATGAGATTCTTCAGTAACCACTGGCCTTTTAGATACATGGAAAACTACATTTTCACTGAAAATATAAAAAAAATTCAAACACATTACTATTTAAACTGATTCAGACTTTTAAAAACAGTTTGAAGATGGAATTTTCTGGTTAATGGAATAACAAAGACGTAGAAAATGTAATCTTTATTGTTTTAACTTCTAAACATTTAACAGTATTCTTTTAGTATTTTGCCTTAGAATATTAAGGGTATTAGCATATAAAAAGAAGCTATACAAGTCTTTAATTAACCCCAAATCACAGGATACACATCACCAGGAGAGAATCAAAAGATCCTAGACATAGGTGTGGTCTGACAGGCAAACAACTCCACATTAAGGCACATCAATATTTTCCTTCAATGGTTTCAGTGAGAATTTACTTACCTCCCAAATGAATGAAATAATTAAGCTGTAATAAATTTTGATTTATTATTTGAAGCCACTCAGCCTGCAAAACAGCATGCTCATGCACTGTATCAAGCAATAGCCAAGCTGAGCTTAACAGGGAAACTTAGTTATTTCAGAAAAAGGAAATTAAATTGAATAAAATTAGTATCCTAAGAGTCTGCTAAAAAGTGGTATGATTATTACATAATCTTTCAAAAGAATTTAAAAGGAACCATCAAATTAAAGGTGTTAATTTTTTTCTCTCTTCTTATTAGTAATGGATAATCAACAGTCACGTTTCCAATATACCTGCTGCATACATTTACATATATTCTAAAACTTAAACAGTGGTTTTTCCAAACTCTCATTATGCAGAATATTCATAATATAAAGGTTTTTTAAATCTTTCAAATAATTAATGCCATGGTTTAAGATAAATTTATCATTTGACTTTAACACTACTATTTTGCCTTTGTTTTTAGATTATTAGAAGGTTTCATAAAAGCCTGAGGAGCTCTGAAAAATAAAACTTGCAAACAATGCTAAATTAATATAATAAATTTTGTCTAGATTACTGTCATAAAAATATCGAGTTTTTAAAGCAAAACATAAGAGGTTTTTAAAGTGAGAAATCATTTGAAAGTATAGTCTGTGAACCCAGGCATATGACATGAAAATAAGAGATTAACTAACCTCAGGGGAAATATTTAAAATTACAGACCCAATGCTGGAAGTATAAACCTATTTATAAAAACACTACTGGTAAATAAGGACAATAGGGAGAAAATGGCAAACAGGGGCACAGTACTGACTATTATATTATTTGAAATGTTACATATCAAAGGACCTGAGTGATACCTTCCAGCAAACAAATGATCTATAATTTGTCATTAGGGTAGATGCTTCCTCTTCTCCCTCAAATTGCAGCAAGACCTAAGATAATTTTATGCTTAAATCATGTTGAGTTAGCGCAGCCATGAAGCTTAGGGGCAGCAATAGGGACTATTTAGCTATTGGGTACTTTATGCTTGTTTTTGAAAATGCTATTAAACATCAAAAACTTCTGCCGCTCCTTGGGTAAAAACTGATTTTACTGTTCTATTATTAATGGGGTAAATGGCTACTTTACTAGTAATCAAAGAAAAAAACCAGAATTAGGGAGAAATGAAAAGGAACTTGAAATATAGAGCTTACAGATTATAAGGAGCACGAATAAATAAGAAAGTGGGTAAAGAAAAACTGAGGTATAGATGGGAAAAAACAGAATTATGTATTGACATGAATTAAAAAATAAATTTCTTAGCTGCTTGGGATTCACAGAATGTACTTTTTAAAAGTGGGTTTCCATGGCCTGAACATGCAATTATACCTTTCTTCCCCATAAGAAGCCGTATCCTCATCCCTAGCATGTTCTGAAGTGACTTTCGTAGAATTATGGAATAAACACCCAAAAGAACTCAAAACAGAAAGAGAGAATGTCTGACGCTACACATAAGGAAAGGACATAGGAAATGAGTACCTCCTTTGTACTCCTTTGACAATGTTGTTTTTATCAATAAGTTCTTTTGCACTGCTGGATTTCTTACACACTTATATTGCTTTCATTAAAATTAAAACGTAAGAAGGGAAAGGCTAATAAGTTAACACTCTTTTTCAGTTTATCATTTTAAATCAGACACAACAGCCCCGGTCTGGTGGCTCAGATGGTTGGAGCATGGTCCCTTACACCAAAAGGTCACTGGTTCCAACTCAGGTCAGGGCACGTACCTAGGTTGCAAGTTCAATTTCCAACAGGGGTGCGTACAGGAGGCAACTGATTGATGTTTCTCACATCAATGTTTTTTTTTTTTCTCTCTCAAATCAATAAATATATCCCAGGATGAGGATTAAATAAATAAATAAAACACAATTTATATTCTGAACCATTTTAAACTAGACACAACAGCCCTGGCCAGGTGGTTCATTTGGTTGGAGCCATCGTCCTGTAAAACAAAAGGTTAGGGGTTCCAACAGGACCATCAGGGCACATACCTAGATTGCTGTTTGATACCCAGTCAGGTCACATACAGGAGGCAACCGATCAATGTCTCTCTCTCACATTCATGTCTCTCTCTCTCTCTCTCTCTCAAATCAATAAACACATCGTTGAGTGAGGATTAAGAAAAAAAGACTGATTTCAAAGTAACATGCAGAACCATCTCATTCTCCACTTCTCAATCTAAGGCACTCTTAGCCATGGGGTATTCATGAATATGCAAGCGTGCATAAAGCTTCAGGAGGCATATGTCCTGGACTTTCAATTTTAGCTACACATTTTTTTTCTTTTAAAAGCGTTTTATATTGAAAGCAACAGATATGGAGAAGATAAAAGACATGTAAGTTTAAGATAAAATAGATTTCAAATCTATTTCTTCCCTTTAGCAAGGCAATTCAGGCTAGGAAGTCTCCTAAGAAGAACATATTCATTTTGCTTTTTCATTAGAGGTGTGAGAACTACAAATGTATGTGAACACAAATTAAGTGTAAAAGGGGATCAAGATGGCGGAACAGTGAATGGAAGTCACACTGACCTCCTCCCAGGACCAATCTGGAATTACAGTGAAATTGTGGAGAAATCACTAGGAACAAACAACTGAACAGTAGCGAGAGAGAAGCCTTATAACCTCAGACAGACAGAAGAATCAGTTCAGCACAACCAAAATGTTAAGGAGTGCTGTGGAGACACAAAAAGGCTGGCTGGGCACCCTCAGGTGGCAGTGCCAGAGGGATATTTAAGCGGCCAGTTGGATCCCCCTGAGAAGAGTGGGGTGTAAATCATACATGGGGATTTCCAGCCCAGGAATACAAGGCATCCAAATTGGAAGGAGGAAGTCAAACTGTCATTGTTTGCAGATGACATGATAGTGTACATAGAAAACCCTATAGACTCCCCCAGAAAACTACTCGACCTAATAAGTGAATTTGGCAAAGCAGCAGGATACGAAGTCAATATTCGGAAATCAAAGGCATTTTTGTACATCAACAATGAGTGCCAGAAGCAGAAATCAGGGGGAAAAATCCCATTACAATAGCAACAAGAAAAATAAAGTACCTGGGAATAAGCTTAACCAGGGAGGTTAAAGACCCGTACTCAGAAAACTACACAACCCTGAAGGAAGAAATTAAGGAAGACACAAATAAATGGAAGCATATTCCACATTCATGGATTGGAAGAATTATCATCAAAATGTCCATACTACACAAAGGAATTTATAGATTCAACGCAGTCCCTCTTAAAATACTAATGACATATTACACAGATACAGAACAAACATTTCAAAAATTTATATGGAATCATAAGTGACCCCAAATAGCTGCACAAATTTTGAGAAAGAAGAACAGAGTAGGAAGGATCACTACTCCTGACATCAAACTATATTATAAGGCCACTGTAATCAAAACAGTCTGGTACTGGTATAAGAACAGACACACAGATCAATGGAACAGAATAGAGAGCCCAGAAATAAACCTGTGTCTCTATGGTCAATTAATATTCAACAAGGGGGGGCAGAAGCATAAAATGGAGTAAAAATAGACTCTTCATCAAATGGTGTTGGGAGGTCTGGACAGCTATGTGCAAAAAAATGAAATTTGACTACCGACTTACACCCCACAAAAATAAACTCAAGGTGGATAAAAGTCTTAAATATAAGTCGTGACACCATAAAAGTCCAAGAGGAGAGCATAGGCAGGAAAATCTCAGAAATCCCACACAGCAATATTTTCACCGATATGTCCCCTAGAGCAAGGGACATAAAGGAAAGAATAAACAAATGGGACTTCATCAAATTAAAAGGCCTCTGCACAGCTACAGAAAACATCAGCCAAATGAAATGGGAACCAACCATATGGGAAAGTATATTTGCCAATGATACCTCGGACAAGGGTTTGATCTCCAAAATGTATAAAGAACTCAACAACCCAATTAAAAAATGGGCAAAGGCCCTGAACAGGTACTTTTCCAAGGAGGACATACACAGGGCCCAGAGGCACATGAAAGGATGCTCAGCATCACAGCCCTCAAAGATGCAAATTAAAACCGCACTGAGATACCACTTCACACCAGCCAGAATGACCATCATAAACAAATCAACAAACAACAAGTGCTAGCGAGGATGTGGAGAAAACGGAACCCAAGTGCACTGTTGGTGGGGATGTAGACTGGTGCAGCCGCTGTGGAAAACAGTATGGGATTACCGCAGAAAACTAAAAATGGAACTGCGTTTTGACCCGGCAATTCCCCTGCTGGGATTATGCCCTAAGAATCCCGAAACACCACTTCAAAAGAACCTGTGCACTCCAATGTTCATAGCAGCACAATTTACAATAGGCAAGAGTTGTAAGCAACCTAAGTACCCATCAGTAAATGAGTGGTTCAAAAAACTATGGTACATTTACACAATGGAACACTACGCAGCAGAAAGAAAGAAAGAAATAGCTACTACCCTTCGTGACAGCATGGATGAAACTAGAGAGCATCACGCTAAGTGAAATAAGCCAGGCAGTGAAAGACAGAAGCCATGTGATCTCACCTATAAGTGGAACCTAATGAACAAAATAAACAGGCAAGCAAAATAGAACCAGCAACACTGAAATAATAAACAAACTGACAGTAACCAGAGGGGAGGAGGGAGGGGGATAACAGGGGAAAGGTAAGGGAACAGTCATCCAGGAACGTGCATAAAGGACCCATCGAGAAAGCCAAATGGGGGAGGGATTGAGGTTGGGAGGTTGGGATGGGTGGTGCTGGGGATAGTGGTGGCGGGAAAATGGTGACCAAAAAAAAAAATTTACAGGGGATGCTAAGAATAGTATAGAATCCAAAGAACTGATATGTACAACCCATAAATATGAACTAAGAGGAGTGGGGGTGATGGGGTGTGGTAGAGGGGGTAAGGGGGAGAAAATGTGGGACAACTGTAATAGCATAATCAATAAAATACACACAAAAATATATAAATAAAAATCTTTAAAATAAAAGCAAATTAAGTATAAAAGAAATTCTCAAAACTATATGTAAAACATGATTTTACAGGTAAACTTTAAAGATTCCAAAAAGGAAAAGACAAAATCAGGAGATTAAATAAGCAGTGAATTTAAGGTACTTCTTAATCCTCAAAGAATAAGATTAATGATAAAATAAAATCAGATGACATTATCCAGATTTTACAAAGACTGTTTGACCCTCAAGGTTTTCCTAGGATCAGTACTTCATACAGTACCTAGCACCTGCCTCATAAATAGCTATAAAAATGAACTGATAAATATCTTAATAGAAAGTAGTGATCCATCTCCAAATCCCAGAGCAAGGTAGTCTCCAAGGTAGTTGGTGTTCAAAATCATTCATTGAAATGTGGAAGGAAAATATTACAATTTCTATTTAGATTCATTTTTTAATAAGTAGAAGGGGGAAGGAGGAAAAGGAGGAGAAAAGTGATGAGAAGGGAAGAGAGGAAAGAACAGAGGAGCAGTAGAGAAGAAAGGGAAAGCGGTGGAGGGAAAGGAGAAGACACAGGGGGAGGAAGAAGGAAAAGGGCCAGGAGAGAGAAAAGGGGACGGAAGAAGGAAGAGGGAAAAGAAAATAAAAACTGTCAATGTTTAATGTCTGTATCATCAATGGTATGTGTCATTTATAAAAAATGTACACATATTGGGGTTTTGTTCAAGCACGTTCCATGGACAGGTAACTGCTCTATAGCACTACTTTTCAACCACCCTGCTGGCTACAGTATGGATCTGTCTGTAAGCTTTCAGCCCAAACTAAACAGACTTACTAAAAATTTGAATACAACACACACACACACACACACACACACACACACACTGAAATATTATTCAGGTGTAAAAAGGAAGGAAATCCTGTCATATGTTACAACACATTATGCGAAGGTAGTCACAAAAAACCAAATACTTAAGACTCCCTCATATGAGGTATCTAAAGTGGTTAAATTCATGGAAACAGAAAGTAGAATGCTGGTTACCAGGGGATGGGTGAAGGAGAAAAGGGGAAGATGTTGTATAATGGGTATAATTTTCAAATTTGTAAAATGAAAAAAGTTCTGGAGATTTGTTTCACAACAATGTAAGTGTACTTTTCGCTACTGAACTGTACACAAATGGTTAATACAGTATATTTTATGTGTTTTTGACCACAAAAAATTATAATAAAGAAAATATATTAAAGCTACTTCATTGCAGCACTTAGCACTGCCAGGTACATAGAAAATGTGGTTGGACATGGAGATCACATGCTTAGTCTCAGTAATAGTGTTGGAGTCAAGGGGAAAGCTGAGATGTTTCAAAAAGGATATTTAACTGTAAAATTTTATACATGTGCATTTTTTAATGTTTCTTTTATCTTTTATGCTTTCTTTACCCTTATTATGTAAGAATTTGCCTTCCCCAGTAGTTATGAAATTAATATAATCCTTTTTAAACTTAAAAATTCATATTATATGGCCCTCAATGAAATCTGTCAAAAGACTCTAACCAAAAATGTATTCCCTTTTCCAGTAAAACTAGTTATTTTGCAGTATACCAGACAATTAAGTGTTTGAAATATTCAAGTATATTTTAAATAGCTGATTTTGTTTTATATTTTAAATATGCCAATGTCTTACCTTTTCTGGATAAGAAAGGTTGCTAGTTTGCTAAAGGAATAATAGCAATGATATGTATAATCATTAAATACTGAATATAGAACTTTTATTTTATAGAAGTTTATGGGAAGAAAAACATCTGAATTTTCTGATCTGTATCTAACATAAATAATCAAATGCCAAAAATATACTTTAAAATGTCTAGAACACCATTAGCATTTTCATAGTAAAAAGAAATGACATGCTTACCACAAATACTCATTTTATATTTCATTCTCAATTTGGAGAGATAAAAAATCATTACTGTAAATTTATCAAGATAAAAAAATTCACAGTTCTTATAATATTATCACAAGATACAATGAAAACTCTTAAAATATTTTAATTTGCTATATAATATGCAAGGAAAAGCAAAAGTATGGATTTCTAACTGTTAGCAGAAAAATGGTACTTTTTAAAGTATTCCTATTACCTAGTTGGTCTACTTTAAAAATTAATCATCATAATAAAATGATTCAGAACTCCATGAACATTCACCTGCACTACAGTTTTAATTAATTAGAAAATAATAAATCCTTCATTTACATTTAATGGATAGTTCACAATGCAAATTAAATTTAATTAAAAAATAAATGACTGATTTACGTACATAACACGTTTGTTAAGAATTCTGACATGCCAAGCTAACATCTAATAAGAACCATCTATCATTTTATTTTCTTATCTTACAAAGCTTAGGTCATCGTTAAATTTTATGTCACTCAAAGAATTATACACTAACTATATAAAAAACATGTAGAGGGAAACATAATTTAGTTCATTAGACCATTATTTCAAAGAAAATTAAAATGAGAATTTATACCAGAACAAGGAAACAGTAACTTTTAAATTCCTCTCATAGTACTATGTTTATGACAACACTTTCTAAAAGATTTATAGGGGTTCCATGCATGTATTTCATCTTAATATACAATACTTTGACACTGATTAGGTTGTCAGAAAAATGAAATACTCTAGACTAGTCAGTCTTCCTTTGGCCAAATTTAAACAGTAAAAACTAAAAAAATATATATTAATGTTGGCTGCCTTCAATTCAACTTTTCTAAAACATTATTTTTATACCCTTGGTCAACAATGTATACTGAATACATGTGCAGTTAGAGTCTTGGGACATTATAGTTATGTTTAGCAGTAATTCAAACATGCAGGGCTGCTTGCTTACAACCTAAAATTTATCAGGCTTCTGGGCTGCTTTAGTTGATAAATTTTCAGAAAAACATAATATTACCCTCAAAAAGTGAGATTTCAGGCTGGTGTATCTCTGCACACCATACTCCTCTCCTTTCTTGGACAGTGAATAAAAACTTTATTCTTTACACTTTTTTCTCTTTGTGAATTCTTTCACAGCCCACATATGGACCATCCTAACATTTTGGTGGCCCATATGGGAACATGCTCTATTTCTCCCTCTCCTCCAGAAGGACAAAAAAATTAAAAAGTGAGATTTGAGAACTGATATGGAAAGCCACTCCTACTTGTTTCTTGTCCTGGTTGACTGTCTGTTTTCAGATTTTTTTTCTCTCTCCAACTGTCAGTTGATGTGCTTCACAGGACTGCTGCTTCTAACTACTACTAAGTGCCTTCACTACCTACTGTCCTCACTTCTTCCTCTTTTTTTTCCCGTTTCTTTTTCTCAGTTTCTCTCTCTCTCTCTCTGTCTCTCTTCCTCTCTCTCCCTCTCTCTTCCCCCCCCACCCCACCCCTTCCTTCTCTCTCTCTTTCTACCTGCTCTTTCTCAAATGAGATCAGCTTTGGAACTATCAGACCTTTGGCTTCACCATTCAGTGACTGTACTCCTATTTTCTGGTTAGCAAACTGATGAATCATATAATTCATACCTTCTGCAAATGCTCCTTTAGTTATTGTTTGTATTCAGAATAGTTTCTGGATTCTTAAAAACAGATGAGCATCACATAACTTAGATGTCCCTACAACCAGTTCAACCACTAACTGAACTGTGTTTTAAATATTCTATATTATTTGTCTACCATGTTCCAATCCAAAAGGCTAAAACATAAAGGTGCAGATAATTTTTTGGTCACTTTATTTAAGATTCAAAAAGTGGTGGGATAAGGATTATGATAGTATTTATAATGGGGTATACTTGAAAGATAATTTATGTAATGGTATTTCTGTCTAGAAACAACTAAATCTGAGTGGTTAAACAAAGAAAAACCTGGACTTTGAGTCAGGTTCTTTATATATCTGTGCTCAGCAAAAATGACTGGAACAAGACCTACTGACTAGCCATTACGACTGTATTTTTAATTTTTACAGGAATGTGAACATTCCATAATAAGAATTTATGCCTTTTTAACATTTCACATTAATAAGATCAGTCTTAACAAATTGTTTTCTCTTAGAACACACTAAAAACAGGGCAAAAATTAATTTACCAATTATTTAATGTTAATCTCAATAGAGCTATACATTTTATCTCACAAGCCTTTGAAGTCAGTCATTTCCTTTTTTATCCATATAAAAAATAAAGTATAGAAAACTACTCTTTAAAAATTAGAAAAGAGGTGTTATGGAATTAGAATATTTTTAATAATATTAAAAGCAAGCTTATCATATATGAGCTAATAAATTATAAAATGAAAGCTTAAAAGAAAGGCAGAAAGCATCATAAAAATTCTTTTGGGGTCAAGAAAGCTTGGCATTTTAATCTTTAAATAAACACATATAGTTCCATTATTAGAGCATTTAGAAAAGGGGATAAAATTGTTTAAAATATTTACTTTTCATGGTATTATGAACACTTAGAAATCCAAAACCGCTAATGGCCAATATCATAATACACAAAACATAAAGCAGCCTCATTTGAAATGTTTTTTCTCCAGTCATTTCAAGCCATAGTTTGATTTGCCCTGATTAACAGTGACATTTCTTTACTTCAACACATTAAAAAAGTATTAAAATCTAAGGGACAGGAAACATCAAAATAAAGAATTTAAAAGAATAAAAACAGAAATGATTTTCTAAAATGCTAATCATTGTTTTAAATCAAAACTATGGCTTGCTTAAAATAAATGATCAATTTTCTATAACAAGTGCCAAACAAAACAAAACTGGCCCACTGTATCCCAACCCCTCCAAAACAACACAAAGCAAGCTTAGCTGTAAAAGCCTATTTCTAAAGCTAATATCTTGCCTGCAAGACTGGGAGGGCTATAAGAACTGAAGGTTGAAAGGGCTTTGGAAAAGCTCACACATTCCATGGAGAATACCACTACTTGGTGGGGGGTAGGCATAGCAAAGTACCTTCCTGCCAAAGAAAGAAGAGAGAATCTGTATTTGGGATAGAACAAAAACCAATGTTACAGTATATTTCGACAAATAAAAATCTCAATAGTGAAAGATTAAAGGAAACTACAAATGATAGTTCTAATTACTGGTACATGAGTATCTTAAAGTTTGAAATTGCAGCAGAAACTTTATACTGCATTTTCACCATAAAACTATTTGTTCAGGATTTAAGAAAATGGTCTCTATCAAGATCTTCCTGAGAATAAATTAAAATATAATTACACTTGACAAAGTTACCATTCGGATGAATAAATGAAGCCTCAGTCTATTTTAAAAAAAAAGAAGATAAAACAGATTAAAAACTAACCCGGTAATGATTTTGAGTGTGTCTGTTCTTTGCTGGAAACATGTGCACCTCCCCCAAACACAGCAGACCACATTTTTTCATTTAGAGGATGTGCCACAATCCGAAATAGTTCATTACTCGAATGTGTTGCCAAGCCATGGATGAACAGACTGAGATACACTGCTGTGAGAATCTCACAGAGCAAAATTGTCAGCCCTGACTGGGCTTCCTCACCAGAAGAATTCAAAAGTCGAATTAGAGAAGTTATTCCTAGAACAAACAACAAACATAGATACCATTGACAAACTTAACAACAAGAAATTAACTACATTTTCTAATTTTTAAAAAAACTTTATTGCACTGATTAAAATATTTTCTTCTCTAGATTCATAGACTACTAGAGGTTATTACAGTTAATGCATGAATTCTGAGCTATTTGTTCAATTTAGAGAAAAACTGAAAATCTGTAATCTAATTCAAATCTGATAGATATAAAAAAGTGATATAAGAGAACATTTGAGTTATTGTAATATAATGATGAAGGAAATACTAAAGTTAAGTAGCTGCATAATTTGCAATGAGTGGGGAATACTGAACTGGTATCAATTCTAACAATATTTAACATGATTACCATACAGCAAAACCCAAACAAACCTACTTTTGCCTCATCTGATTAAATTCAAGTTAAGAAAAACTCACAGACATATAAATTATTTATACCTGGCCACTGAGCTGGTGATGTATTGGGAGTTATTGCTTCATCTAAGCTTCCTGTTTTCAAGGAATGTCGATGGGGAAGCAGTACTGTCTGATACACCATTCCAGTAAACTGATTCGTTTGAAATGAACTAAGAGAAGAAAACATTTAAATAATAATAAACTATAGTGACCTACAATAATAACAATATAATAAAACAATAATAATATGCAATAATATAAAATGAATTTCAAATATTCCATTTTTTAAGATTTTATTTATTTATTTTTAGAGAGAGGGGAAGGGAGGGAGAAAGAGAGGGAGAGAAACATCAATGTGTGAGAAATACATCTATCGGTTGCATCTCACATACCACCAACAGGGACCTAGCCCACAGCCCAGGCATGTGCCCTGACTGGGAATTGAACTGTCTACCTATCAGTTCACAGGCCGGTGCTCAATCCACTGAGTCACACAAGCCATGGCATAATATTCCATGTTCTAGATCTAACTTCTAGGGGATCTTAAATACAAATTTTTGTTTGTTAGTTTTACTGCTATTACATCTACATTATACTCTATAGTCTAAAGCTATATTAAAACAAAGTGTCCTTTACATATAAACATACAAATTTTCTAAATCAAAACACACATAATAGTTTTTAGGTATATTTACTTAAGTGAAAGACATAGCATATGTACAAATGAGAAAACTGCATCACTATTGATCACAAGTGGCAAACTTATATATCACACTTTAAAACCAGGTGATCTGGTTGAAAACAAATTCATTTTAAGTTGAATGTGATATTTAATGGCTAGGCTACTCTATATCAGGGTAGGTTGCATCAAGTATATGCACCAGATTCCAGGCAAATAATGAAAAGCATGGTTTGTGTCTCTCACGAAATTTATAGCTTGGTGAGGAAATCAGACACAAATAGTTTTTTAAGATGCTTTTAAAGGCAAAACCTATACATATGGTGCCATTAAAGCAAAAGGCAGGAGCATGTCACATAATTTGGGAATTCAGGGTAAGCTTCTCCAAGTAAATGGCACTTTAATCTAAAACTAAACAGATAAATGAATAACCTGCAGCTTGACATAAACTATGAAATATAACAGAAAATGGCACACAATATTTTTAACCTGTCAGAAATTTCTATATTATATGTTAAATAAAGGAATATAATGTTTAAATATAGCACATTTAATGGTTTAGACCTGTTCTGATCGGCAAGTCTTATTAGTGATAGCATTTTGGTGCATTTGTAAATAGTTTCCCTTGCTTTACTTTCCAGTTTCAAAATGGTACAGTAACAACAAAAAAATCCCATTACAGAAAATGCATATGATAGGAAATATAAAAATACACTGATGAAAGTAAAGTCACACCCAAAAACAAGAAAGTGAACTCTTGCAGGACCAGGGTCAAAAAAATCAAGTTGAAGCAAACTGAGGAATATATCATTACAGCGGTAAGCTTAGGCTCCCCATGGGAAAATTCAGACACATAAGATAGAAAGACAATAAAAAATCAACACCAAGGAAGGCTGATATCATATAAGAGACAACAAATTCAGTGGAAGACCTGTACCTGAGGAAGCAGATTTAGCAGAACATTAAGAAAAGTGCTTTATATCCAGATAGGTTTAGAAAAAATCAAGAAATAAAGAAAATAAGTTATATAAAATTTTTTAATATAAGTTTATAAAATTATATAAAAGTTATATGAAAATCAACAGAGATCGAAAAAATGAAAAACAGAATTTCTAAAATAAACATACATAGGCTTAATAAAAGATAGGAAATTGCTGAAGAATGATTTAGTGTCTGGAAAATGAAGCTAGGATTTCTCCTGAAATGAAGCAAAAAGAAAGATAAGGACCATATGAGAGGAAAGCTAAAATAAAAATAAGAGGTGCCTACAAGTTCTAATATCTGTCTAATAGGAAAGGAAATAGAAGAAAGAAGACAAAATATTTGAAAAAGTGAAGTCAGAGAATTTCAAAGAACTAAAAAAAGACATAGAAAGACCCCACGGTGTTAAACATTTTTTTAAAAACCTAGATGAATTACAGTGAAACCTTAAGAAAGAAAGAGAAAAATCATCAACTGCTGTGTAAAATTTTTTTCTGTTCCAAGTCAGTCACACCCTCCTCCTCTGTGCTCCCTAAGCCTTTTACTGTTCATCATATGGTACTACTTATCATTTAAGTACTATGCCATGCTATGTATCATTTATCAGTTCATGTTTGTTTCTAACTAGACTGACCTTAAGGAAGGAGAAATTATCTCAGTGCATTAGGCACTGATCAATAAAAGGCTGCTAAATAAGTTATATTGACAGGGGTTTACTTGAGATTCATTTGCCATAAAGGTATAAGTTAAAATTTCAATGATGAATAAAAGTACTCAACACTGTAGCCATATGCTTTCTGCATTATTTAAAGTGTACTGCTGTGTACAGTTTTCCCAAAGCAAGTGCATAAATATTCTGAAATCTCATCAGTTTACTGCAAGCATTCTTAAATTTCACAAAGATATTTACCTGTAGTTATGACTACCACAAAGGCACTGATATATACAAGCAGAAAGTGAGGCTGCTAAATTGTGCATTACATATACCTGGAAAAAAAACAAAATTACTTTAAGTATGTAATTTAACTTTTTTCAAGACCTAATATAATCAGCATTTTTTAAAATATGAAAAAACAATTTTACCGTTCTAAATTATTTCATTTTTTCCTTTAATACTCCTTTCTACCTTCTGAGGTCTCACTACAGACAAAAAGTACTGAGACCTTTCACAGAGATTATAAAACACATACCTGCTACCTAATTTCTACTTCATGAGCAAATGAGAACACGTTAGCTATTCGGTAAGTGCATAAGCCATGTATTAAAAGCAAACTCTTAAAGGTTCAACCTGCTTCCTCCTCAACCAAAATACGAAAAAGCACAACCTGGTAAAAGACAGGTCACCTATGGACAGGTCATTGAAGAATATGCTACCATATACTCTAGTTACGACAGAAAACAATTTAAACAGAATAAAATTTTAGAGAAAGAAGGTATGAAAGATGGCAATAAAAGCCAAATATTTGTATTGAGGAAGAGGTTCTAAATAACAGAAGTAGATATGAGGATGAAGGAGAAGTGTAGCCTAGGTAAGAAAGTAGACTAGACTATTAAAAAATTAGGTTATTGATCTAATTATGAAGTATGACAGTCTTATGTTGATAAAAAAACAAGGAATGATAGATTAAAATCTCATTACTATTTCTACTTCAATTATCAGTGAGACATGTAGTATGAATTAAAATCAAGAATATCATCATGTAAAATGAAAACAGCAAAGACCATGTTTGGAAGATTGCAAAAATTATCAGAATATTTTCCAGCTTCTCCAATCAAGTCATTTCCCCACTTACTGATTAAATTCAGGCTGGTCTTGTGATAGCTTGTTTTGACCAAGAGGATACAACAGAAGTCACGTGTAAAATTCTGAACATGGTCCTCGAAAGACCTGACAAATTCTATTCTTGCTGCTTTTTAAACTCCTGCAACCATGATGTGAAATAACCTAGATGTGATTGTTAATTTCATGTGTCAACTTGACCAGCCCTTGAGGTGCCCAGACATTTGGTCAAACATTATTCTGGGTATGCCTGTTACAGTGATTTTGGATAAGATTAACATTGAATTGGAACACTAATAGATGTAAGTCTCATCCAGTCAACTGAAGACCTGAACAGAACAAAAAGGTTGTGTATGAAGGAACCTCTGCCAGGTTGCAGTCAGCTGGGACATGCATGGGTCTTTCCTGCCTTTGAATTAGAACTCTTCTTGGGTCCCAAGCCTGCTAGCTTTCGACTGGAATTTATAATACGAACTATCCTGGTTCTCAGGGCTTCAGACTTAGACTTGAACTACATGATCAGCTCTCCTGGGTCTCCAGCTTGCTAACTGCAGATCTTGGGACTTCTCAGCCTCTGTAATTATGTGAGCCAATTGCTTATAATAAAGCTCTTTAAACACACACATACCCCTTATTGGTTCTGTTTCTCTAGAGAACCCTGACTATGCTCTAGGCTTGCCTGTTGGAGGATGAGACACACATGACCCAGATTCTCTGTCAGCCCTGCAAACAGTCTGCCCACCATCAGAAACATAAGTGAGGTCGTCCTAGATCACCCAGAATCCAGTCAACCTTCCAGCTGACCAAAGAAAAATGGCAGTAACCAGACATCAGCCCAGCTGGCCCAAATCAGAACTGATGAGCCAACCCACAGAATCAGGAGCAAAATAAATTATGGCACTTTAGGCTGCTAATATTAGGGTGGTTCTTAAGCAACAAAAGCTAACTGATAAACCAGGAGTATGGTTATTATTAAAGCTAAATATGGAATAGAGTTTGGTCAAAATGAGATCAATCTGAAGGAAATAAATTCCTAACTGTAAAATATGCAATGTGGAGTGGATATTTATACAACAAAGCAGTTCAGAAAAAGAAGTGATAAAATTAAATTACAAGGGTTAAGGTTACACGAGAGGGTAAAACTGTACAAGAGGCCACAATCAGGCAAAGCAGAAAACAGGACAGGTGTGATGTCACAGCCTGTGAGGTGGGAGAGAAACAAATGACAGACTATGAGGGGGAAAAAAAAGACAGATACAAAAATAGTCAAAATTGGTCACACTTGAAAGGATTTCATTATATTTGTAGAGGAAAGATGAAATATAAAATGTGATGTTAATGGCAGATACAGTGGAGTGGTGAGGCATGGGAAGATGCCCTGTCTGACTGAGATAACTATTACGATTAGTTTTACATCAGAGTCAGTTGAGGAAATTCTTAAAAATATATATTCTTGAGACTCACTCTCATAGACTGATTCAATAAGTTTGGAATGAATTAAACAATCCAAACATTTAATAAGCACTATAGGTGATTCTGCTGTAGCCAGAATCATGAATCACTGCCTAGCCCAGAGGAATGACTAGGGTAAAACACTTCATATTATCCTGAAAATACAAAATTTTTAATATTAACAAAGAAAAACTTTACATACATATTAGTAACCTTATACCAAAATATTAAGTTTCTATCTCTAAAAAACAATCAACTTTTTGGCTAACTGTATTGCTAAATAAATTTCAGGTATCTGCATATATACTAACTACTCTTATCTTAATAAAATTGCTAAATAAGACTTAATAACTGGCATTGGATTAAAAACCAAAGTACCCTACTTGCTATAAGTAACACAAGATGAGCCTAGACCAAAATCAGAAGATTTCTTTGATCAAATAAACATAAACTTGGAAATGTTCATAATCACTATGTACAGTTGGATGTTTAAATTGTTTTTAAGAACCACAGCACTTACTTCTTAGTTTTATTGTAGTTTATAGGTAAATTAAAATACTGAAACCAAGCATACTTACTTTATTGCTCTGGACATCAGGATGGGGTGGTGAGTCAAAGTTTATTATGGCATGTAGAATATCATGTGTTAGATTACTAAGGTGCAGTAATGGATTGGCGACTACTGTTTTGGTACTGGCAGTACAAGCAAAGAGGAGAGGTACTGATGTTTGCTCTGAAAGAGGGCTAGGAAATATTGGTTCTGATGTTTCCTTAAAAACAAAGGAAAAAAAGGTTAACCAACCATTTACAGTTATAACCCATTACTTACATAACTTAGGGGTTTCTTTAAAAAACTTCAAAGCAACTAAAAATTAAAAGCCTAACAAACTTTTCATAGTTAGGGGGGACTTGAGGAGGTCAACATTCCAGCAATCATACTGAAAAATGATGGAACAACTGTCTCTTATCATAAGAAGTTTATTGCCCCATAAAGCATTCATATAAGAGTGTGAAGTATGAATTCAATATATCATAGGGTCTAATATAAAATTGCCCTTAAAGTGCAATACATGCACACTCTACAAATCCACAATATGAAGTACCACACAAAAAGGAGCATTCCTTAAAGCTACCATAATGAAGAAAATCAACAATTTTAATATTTAAAAAAAAACAATTATCAAAACTTTTTCATACATGTACTATTTTGACTGGTTATCATGTAAGTGACATACCTGCTGAGATTCTTGTAAAAGCAAAATCAATTCCATTCTCACAGATGCAAGACCCCCACCATGGGATCCATGAAGTATGCAGTAACTAAGAAACATTCTCAAGAGTGACTGATATTTCAAAAGCCACTGTCTTTTTTCCTGAGAATTTTCTCTCAGTTGTTTCACTTTTGTTTGTTGAAGCAAATCTTCAGCTTCTTCATTTATTTCCAATTCATCTCCATTTGCATCAAATGCAGACTGCAGTTCTTCAGCATCTGAACAATAGTCACAAATCTTCTGAAGAGCTATCACCTCTTTTTCAAGCCAATGGTACAGCTGGTAACGCAATTTTCCACCATCTATTTCATAGCCAGTAGATAAAGTACGAAGTTCTCCTGTGAGAATCTTTAAACATGCTCTAAATTTTAACTGAACTGCAATTATATCTTCTGATGGACTTAAAATGTCATTTTCATCTAGTGTGCTGAGAGACTCTGTGTAATTAGAACTTGTTTCATCTATTTTTTTCTTTAAAGGTTTTAGTTCTTTCATTGAAATTGAGAGAACCTCATTTTCTTCATCATTATCACTGTCCCATTTTAATTCTAAAGAGTCATCCTGAAATACAACACTTGGTTGGCTCCAGTCAAAAGAAAGAGTGGAGTTTGACTGCTTCTCTGAGGAACCCTCTGAAGAAGATGCAAAACCATTCACGAATGACTGTGACCAATCAATAGCAGAAGACTTATCTTCCTTTGCATCCAACTTGAATGGAGAAGTAGGAGAACAGTCTTTACTAGTGTCCAGAAAACTAGATGTTCTACAAAAAGGTTTTGTTTTCTTGATAACTTTTGGTATCTTTGATAATACTTCCAAAGCCAACATGGGGCAGCCAGCTTTCAAATGAGCAGTGGCAGTAGAAAAAAATAACCTTCTTTCACTTAAATTAATTGTTCCTGCCAGCCCACTTTTTCCTGTTAAAGTCACATGTGTGGAAAATGCATCAGATGATCCAAAATGACGTCTCAGCAAAAGAGGATGTGTTCTTAGATAATTATAGAAATTAAAAACTGCAGGATTACAGGCTGACATCATGACTTGATCTGAAAGTAAATTCATTTTATGAACCAAAAAAATTCTTCAAGAGTTATATATCTGGTGGTCTTTTAACAAAATTTTATTAACAGACCATACTAATACATAGCACGGAACAGACAAAAACACATTTGTAATCAAAGTGTTTTAACATAGTAGGAAAACAAAGGTTATGTTGATTTCACATATTTTCAGGTAAGAATTCAAGATAATTTAAAACATCCACTGATACACCAATTCTTTTTCTCCTTCTTTCCTGGACATTCCTTCCCAGTCTGTTTTTCTAGATCTTCCTTATATTCTCTACCTTTGAATACAGAGTATCCTGGAGTCCAATGCTTGACTTCTTTTCCATTGATATACACTGTGTGAACTTATATAGTCCCATGGCTTTAAATATCATCTATATGCTAATAACTTGCATATCTCTATCACTTGTCCCAAGTTCACCCTGTAAATCTAGACTACTATATCCACAGGCCTACATTACATTTCCATTTACATGTACATACTCTACCCTCAGGGCCTTTTTTTTTTAGTGAGTCTTTGGCCTAAATCACTCTTTATCCAGATATTCACATTGACTACTTGCTCATTTCAATTAGGTCTCTGCTCAAAGGTGATCTTATCAGAGAAATCTTCTCTATCTAAAACAACACTCCCCCAAATCTGCTCCCAGGCTTCCCCATATCATTTATCCAATGCTCAAACTAAAAACCCAGGAATTATCCTTGATTCTTACTTATTCCTTTTACATTCCATATCCAATCCTGTCCTATCTAGTCAACTGTAACACAACCACTTCTCTGCCTCTACTCCTATCATCCTGGTCCAAAGCACTAATACCCTTTATATTTTCCTTCCAGAATAAAGGTTTAATTGGCTCTAAAAGTATGTGATCATGTATTAACCCCAAATTAGAATACATTTTTGACATAAATATATTTAGGTATAAAATAAGCTAGTTGAAAAGGCCTTTTATTTTTCCCTTTCATTATACAGAGGTCAGTCTGGAAGTCTATTGTTCAGATGGCTAGGACTGAGTAATGGTTTTCTCATAATAGGATATATACTTCCTAATTAAATGATGCTGTACAAAAAGCTATGAATGAGCCCTTTCCAATTAGTACTCGAAATGATATGACAACTACTATACTATCTATCACAGACAATTTGATTCTACCTATGGAAAAATATTTCAAAAGCATTTCCCATCATTTTTAATTCCATTTTATACAGGCCTCTAGAAAAGCTTTAGCAGAAAGGATTTCTAAAACAAAAGGCAGAAGTAGACTCAAAGGGAACATTAAAAAAAATTCATCGCATTCATCTCATGAGCAAGACAGTTAAATATTTAGCTTAATATGTTTTTTGTAAAAATATCACTTTTATTTTGATTTTTTATTGTTATCCTATTACAGTTTTCCCTAGCTTAAGATTTTTAATCATGCTGCATATGTCAACTTTCTTTACAATAAATACATTTTTACTATAAAAATTATAAAATTTATTAATATGCTAACTTCCACCTAAGATAAACTCACTTTATATCAGTATTTTCTTTAAAACATTTATATTTAAATGTTTATATATTTATGTTGAATACAGTGATTTCTTAAAAACAAAAAAACCCAAATCTTTGATTTTCAAAGGATTATTCTGAAATAAAACAAAAACACCACAAAAAACAACCAAAAAGAGATATGCATAACTCTTTGTCCCCAACTAAAACATAAGGTCTCAGATTATGTCTTCAACTTGCTTTGTATTACCCTTACGACCCTACAAATGTGTTCTGTATCCAGTAGATACTAATAAAATTCTTAATCATTAACATTTTAAAAGTGTAGCTTACCATCATCCTCACTGATAGGTTGCTTTATTAATGTTTCCAGAGCACTACTATAATCTTCCAAAATCCAGTATGCCATACTCCGAAGAAAAGGATCATAATGCATATTGATGTTCAATGAATTGAGTTCATTAACAGGAGAAACAATTCCCAAAACTTTTTTACGTAAAACAGACTTATATGTTGCAGATTTATCAAATTCAGACTCATAGAGCCTTGCTATTACAAGAGCCAACTGAATGTCATTCAGTTTCTCAAGACATACCTTCCAAAAAAAAAAAAAAGAAAAAGAAATATTGTTTATAAATAACCAGGAGCATCTTTCATTTAAGAGAAACTCAACTGACTCAGTAATAACAAAGTGAGCACAAGGCTTTATTAATATTTGAAATTAGTGAACAAGGATGATAAGAAAAAACATACTGCTTGTTTTAGCAAGCTGACTTGACAGCATTTATGTTAATAACTTACGAATCCATCTGCCAGCACCAAATGTCTTTGCAAAAAGAACTGGCCTAGGCCCTGGCTTGGTAACTCAGTTGGCTGGACTGTCATTCCAATACACCAAGGTTGTGGGTTTGATCCCAGTCACGGCACATACAAGAATCAACCAATGAATGCATGAATAGGTGGGACAACAAATCTCTCTCTCCCCCCAACTTCCCCTCTCTCCCTAAATAATAAGTAAATTGAATTTTTTGGTTCGCAGACCGGCACTCAATCCACTGAGCCACAGCAGCCAGGGATAAATAAAAAATTAAAAAAAAAAAGAAACTGGCCTAATGAGGAAATATTGAATAATTCTTAATAGCATCAGTTTAAATGACATATTTTATTTTATTCTTGAACTTTTACTTTTCCCCATCCACCTCAGCAGACTATAGTGTTTCCAAATTTTAAAAAGCTGTTTCTTTGTACAAAACTCTGAGCAAATGGGCAATTTAAGACAGAAATGTTATATCTTAAATGTTCATAATTTTTTTAAGGTTTATTGAGAAATAATCAGTTAAAAATTTGCTAAAGTTCTTCAACTAAGAGAGAGCAAAAACATATAGGTTCAAATATGTTTAAATTGACAGGATAAACTTTTTTTTAACCTATTCATGAATATTCTTAAGAGTCAGATCAAGTACTTATCTTTACCAACAAAACTTTAAAAGTCATTATTATATATTATCATTTACTTTAGGTATTTAGCATTGTGTTATTCCTACTAGACTTGAAATTAAAAAATAAAAATTTAAGCCCTAGATAAAGAGCTTAAGGATGAAAATATTATTCTTAAAAAGGTTTCATTACCTCAATTGCATCTCTGAGGCAACCAGCTAAAAGAAAAAATGCTGCAGAATGTTCAAATCTCTGTTTGCCTAACAAAGAAAAAGCATTCTTTAAAGCTGCTTTACGCCACCTTTCATCTTCAAAATTGTGTCCAAAAAACTGTGTCATCTTGGTGTCTTTTTGGGATCTATAAGGAAAAAAAAGTTTAGTAATTCTGGAACACAATGTTTCTACATCAGAACTGATTTTATAAAGTTAGCCACTAAAATGTTAAGACTCGAAAGAAACATTTCAGAGTTCAAGTTACTAAAACATCATATTCTAACCAAAGAACATTTATGATAAACATTTAGTCTTTCATATAAATTTCAGAGATTACTGAAAAAATTCCTTCAAACTACTAAGAAAACTGTATTAGCAGCACTATGAGAAATTACTTTTAAATCCACACAAAATATATAATTTATATTAACTTCTGTACTACTTCTCCATTTAAACCTTATCAATCACCTTTACCTCCACTGGCCATCTAAGGATGACACTCAGATGATCAAAATCTAAAGAATCTGTCCTGATTCAAAACAATACTAAAAGATCCAGTGTCTTACAAAACTGACTGGTACCATAATTTCCCCCCAAAGGCTACTGTTTCTATAGAATCATCTGAAATGAAACCCAAAACAAATGAAAGACTCAGCTAAATCTTGCAAGGGACAAATGGAAGAGAAAAATTCTAAGTGACCCTAGCTCAATTATGGTGTCTGGGCCCACAGGAGGAGAGAAGTTTATAGGGGTAGCCTGGTCCACAGTCTCTTACAGGACACAGGGTAGATGCCTATTCCAGGCTCCACCAATTAATCTTTCCCACTCCATATGCAAATTTCTGGTTTAGTTCTTTATTCTATAGGAGCATGACAAAAAGTTCTTAAAATAAGCAAAGTATATTTCTGGACTGATAAAACCTGAAAACAAACTAAAATAACCTCATCAAGATCTTCTGCTCTGGAAAACACCTGGGCTTCTTCCCTATGAAATCTCTCCTTAAATACAAAAGTAACGAAGAATCTACATGAATCACACTAACCAGAACAACAAATCTTCATACATTTACTCCTTATAAAAAGTTTCTTATTTTAAAGCAGTTTTCTTACATACCTATATAATCCCCAAATCACTGCTTTCTTTTTCATTGCAAGATAAAAAATGGCAGCATCCAAAGGGTCGTTCTTTCTATAAAAAGCTGCTTTGGCTACCTATAATTAGAAAACATTGGTCACAATTTCAGAAATCATTTTAAAGTAAACAAATAGTTTCCCTCATATACAAGACTGGCACACATCATCTGTTTAACTGTTCAATGAATTTTAAAAATATGTATATAAACACACATATATTTAACAGTTACAAAGGGAACTTTTGGTAGTGGCCTCCAATGATACAGAGAGGTAAGAACACGGCTATACTTTTCATTACAAGCTCTTCTGTACTATTTTATTTTTTCTAAACATGTATATATATATTATTTTGTAAAAATCAGACATATACTACTAAGCAAATATGTCAACTAGCAATAAAAATTAGAATATACATTTAAAAATATTATATTAACATATTTTCAAATATAAAGACTATTAAAATCATTTTACTGCATCAAAAAAAGGGTAAAAGGAAGGGAAATATGGGATGTCATTTAAAGAAATATCCAAAATATAACGCACTTTTTATACCAACATAAAATACTTACCTTCTCTATACATTTGCGTAAGATGTGGGTATTCCGGACCCACCACCCCACACCCATAGCTCTCAGCTCAGACCAAGTGGGACTATCTTTCTGCATTGTTGGCAGCATGTTCAACAGTTCTTCTTGTGCTACTGAGTGAAATGCCCAGGCAAAATGACTGGTAGACAGACCTGAAGAAATGTAAAATATAATGTTGATAAGAAATATAAACATGATTACACAATTATTATCAGAAATGTGGGTTCCATATTTGCATTAAAAATGTCTAAACTTTATATGAAATGCAAAAAGTTATAATCAAGTGGTTAGGGCTACAAGGAACATGGGTTATTTTTTTTTTTCTTGCTTCTCTAAACAATTCTATCATGTCAATATTTTCTACAATGAGCATGTACTTTCTATCATTAAAATACTCATTCTTAAAAAGATGGGAAAAAATGCTTATGGCAAATGCCTCTGTGCTGAGTACTTCTGTTCTATAGCTATTACCCATGACTTTTTCTTAGAAAATAAGAAACAAAAAATATTGGGTTTGCCAAAAAGTTCATTTAGTTTTTTCTGTATGATGGCTCTAGTAGTGCTAAGTTGGTTTTAACTTCATTCAAAACAATTTTGTTAGATTGTCTTGTGACAGCTATCATATCAGTGTGCATTTAAAAGAAAACTTAAAAAACTTGGTGAATTTTTGTGCAGCCATTTTAATATTGAAGATTGAAGAAAACACACATCATTTTCAGCCTTTTGTGCTTTACTATTTCAAGAAAGGTAAAAACGCAACTGAGATGCAAAGAAAATGATTTGTGCAGTGTATGGAGAAGGTGCTGTGACTGATCGCGTGTGTCAAAAGTGGTCTGCAAAGTTTCTTGGTACTATTGGAATTTTGGCCAAATAATTCTTTGCTGTGGGGCTGTCTTACACATTGGAAGATGTTTAGCAGCACCCCTGGGCTCTACCCACTAGAAGCCAATTACAGGAGATAGCCAACATACTCAAGATGCCCAAATCAATAAAGTTACTGGTTAAACTTTAAAAAATAAATCTTTTATTTTACAGAAAAAACTAAACAGACTTTTTAGCCAACCCAATATTCTTCTATACTGGTATGATTAATTTTTTTTTCAAAGCTGATCCTCATCTTCCTTTGGTCAACATTTGTATTGTGGATTTAACTCCATGGAAGTAAAAAAGCATCAAGTAGACATTACAGCTTGGTGAACACAGTTTAAGACTGTAAAAACTTGTATCAAAAAGTTTTCGTACTATTTTAATTTGTTTTTCTCTGCCATTAATACACGTTGTTCATAAATTCATTATTTTTATTAGCGATTCCATATGCTACTCTATGAATATATCAGTGTTTTCATAATGAATTATTCCCCCTATTTGGGGCATTTGACTTATATCTAGTTTTTCATAATACATACTACAGATATAAAAAATAGTTTTAAAAATCTTTCTTTTTTCTTCTCCAAAGTGGTATTAATAAATACATTCCCATGTTGCTTTTTAAAAAGTTTTTCCTAATTTTCATTATTTTAACCAGTGTTCAAGTACCTGTTTACTCATTTTTATGGTTACTTTGGATTTTTCTCACTTTTACTTTTGATAGTAGAGTGCACTGTTACCTCATTATTGTTTTAAATTCAGTTTCCTTAATCATTAGTGAGACAGAGAATGTCCCCTAGTGTTTCTTTACTCCTTGTATTTTTTCATTATTTGTATCTTTTGGTTATTTATCTGTCCATAAGAGCATTGATCCTTCATATTTTATCAGTCCCTCATGTAATATAGGTAATAAACTTTATTTGACATTAAAAAAAAAGACTGTGGTTTCTGGTTTTATTTATTTGGGTCCTCTCTAGTACACCATTGGTGGGAATGCAAACTGGTGCAGTCACTGTTGAAAACAGTATGGAATTTCCTCAAAAAAACTAAAACTTGCACTGCCTTTTGACCTGGCAATTCCACTGCTGGGATTATACCCTAAGAATCCTGAAACGCCAGTTCAAACAAACCTATGCACTCCAATGTTCATAGCATCACAATTTACAATAGCCAAGTGTTGGAAACTACCTATGTGCCCATAAGTAAATGAGTGGATCAAAAAACTGTGGTACATTTACACAATGGAATACTATGCAGCAGGAAGAAAGAAAGAGCTCCTGCCCTTTGAGACAGCCTGGATAGAACCAGAGAGCATTATGCTCAGTGAAATAAGCCAGGAGGTGAAAGACAAATACAATGTGATTTCACCTATCAGTGGAACCTAATCAACAAAACAAACAAGCAAGCATCATATAACAAGAGACACTGAAATAAAGAACAAACTGACAGTAACCAGAAGAGAGGGTAGAGGGGGATAATAGGGATAAAGAGGAAGGGTCATCAAGAAATATGTATAATGGAAAAGCCAAAAGGGGGTAGAATGGAGGGTGGGAGGTGGGGATGGGTGCAGCAGGGGGAGTGGGTGAGGGGAAAATGGAGACAACTGTACTTGAACAACAGTTTACAAAAGTGAAAAAAATAAAATAAAAGAGAAAAAAAAGACTGTGAAGACTATAGAATCAGAATTTCCTACATTAAATTCCAGCTCTATCCTTAATTAATTATATAACTTTGGGCCAGTTTCTTCGTCTCTTGATTCCCCAATTTTTTTCATTTACAAAATGTGAATAATCATGAACCTACCTTATTACACTGTTGTGAGGATTAAAAGAAATAATATTAAAGCATTTAGAATAATACCTGGCACATAATGACTATCATTACCCCAAATCACCATATTAGGAAGGTACTTTTATATTTATACAGCACCATTTACATCATCAATTCTCTTAACTTACTAGCACCACATGGGGTATTTATTGTTCAGCTTCTATTTTCTCTTCACAGTGAATTTTGTTTAGTATTACTATGGGTGAAGTAAATGATTAATTATAAGATATGGTTTGACATACATAGATTGAAATTTATAACCTAATATCCAGTGCCACGGAACTTGAAACTCTCACTATACCCAAGTCTATAAAAATAAAGAAACAGAAATTTAAATAATGGCCTATGCTTTGAATGGACTGTTATTCCGTATTATTTCTAGGTTCCTATTACCTCTAAACCACCAAGTTAAGTATTTTTTCATAAATAATTAAAGAATTTGACTTCGCATTTTAAGCTTCACTTTTCCAAAGCTAAATTAAAAAAATAAAGGGGGGAAAGAGAAAGCAAAAAGAGAAATGTAGGCAGAAAGAAAAAGAGAGATCAAGAGACAGAGACCAATTAACAGAGGCCAGCCTATAGAGTCCTAATAACAACATTTAAACCTGTACAGCCAATTATGATGGAAGTTACCTCTATCTCTTACACTTCCTGGGCACTGAGCTAATAAATATCCAGTTTGTTTAAGTTATCTTAAACTTAAGTAAAGTATTTGTATTTCTGTTACTTGGAAAGTCCTATCAGTACATGAGGTCTGTCCAGGAAGTATCCAGCCTTATAATATGAAAAATAGAGACATTTCTTCAAGAAGATACAAGAAACACTGTACATAGGGCAATGATGCCTCAGTCCCCTTCAAAGTAGGCACCTTGGGACCTCACGCAGGTCTCCCAGTCACCATCGGCTGCCCTGTCATATTTCCCTGAATCTCAACGACAGTCTGAAATCTCTTCCCTTTCAAAGGTGGTTTTAGGTTGCGGAAAAGCCAGAAGTCACAGAGCGCCATCTCTGGGCTGTAGGGTGACTGCGTCACCTGGGTGATTTGATATTTCGCCAAAATACTCTGCACAAGATGTGATGCACGAGTCGGCATGTTATCATGATGAAACTGCCAATCACCAATTGCCCATAGTTGTGGGCTTCTAAATCATGTGAATAGTTTCCATGGAGGAATGTTCAAGCTTAACACAAAATCTGATGTAGATTCATTGCTCTACTCACTCAGTCATTTTGAATGTGATGGCCACACAGTAAATATGCTCACTAAGTGGCATCTACCACCCTCACTGACCAGTACAGTGAAGTCATCATTGTTCACACATGTGCATTCCAGTCCATTCTCCTGGGCTGCCAGGTTATATCAACATTGCGTAAACCATTCTCGTTGTATTAACAATGGTTGGGCTTTTTCTGGACAGACCTCATGTAATAGTAACTAAGATGTTATTAAATTAATATCCAAAATACACATTAATGTTAACAGTAGTTTTGAGGGTACTCTTTTTTTGTAAAACAATTAAAAATTGAATATGTGTCTTTTTCTGTAACAAAAATGTTATTCACATTTGGGAGAAAAATTTGAATTTAGATAAATGTCAAAATGGAGAAAAAAGAAAATCTAAAAAAGAAATTAAAGAGAATGAAATAATACTCATTGCCCTTTAATGTATGATGTACTTGAAACATAACAATATCCAATTGCCCAACTGTTTCATATTTCCATGTCTTCACTAACTCCATCTTCAAAAATATTCCAATATCATAAGTGGAAATAAACATTTTTAAAAATAAATTAAGGAAACTTGAAATGTGTCAAATGTGTCATCATTATCATATCTGAGCAAAAGCAAAGTTAAAAGTTCTGAAGCCTTTCTTCTCTCTGAAGCCTTACTTCCTTTTAATAGGTTACTAAAATCATCACCTTGGTGAAGGAGTTGAGCTCGATAAGCTGGAAGGGAGGTTGTAAGAAAAGTATGAAGCCGAACAGCCAAAAGAAATTTTAACCCACATTCATCAAGAGTTTCTCCACCTATAAAAAAGGAAGAAAATGTAGTTACTTATTTTTATTTGTAAAATAACATTTCATCAGCAAAATATAAGTAAATATTAATAATTCTGGAAGGCAATATATGTCACAGCACCAAATACTTGGACAAAACATTATGAAACTGAAGTTAACAGTCTAAATATTTTTAATCTACTTTTTTCTATATAATTACACATTAGAGAAACCAGCAGTATAGTTAAATATTTTGGAAAATAATAAAGAAGAGAATGAATTAACTCAGGGTCTGTGACTTTTTTTATAACTGGGCCTTCTCTGATCTGAAAAATACTTAAATTAAAATGTGACTAAATTTTAAAATGGTTTAACCTTCTCTGTAATATATGTTACAGTATTTCCCATTTTGATTCAAGTCATATACCCATTCCAATAATCTTCTGCTAACAGCAAAACAAACAGTTATATAGTGGGAAGGCCTGCTTTTTACTTTCGGCAATTAAAAACACCTATAACATATTTACATTAAAAATATATCTACTAGTAATACTTCTTAAAGTGTCACAATTCATGACCAACTCTCTTAAATTTTTAATTATTATTATTTTCTTGAATTTAGCCCATAATTTTCTTTCAAGCACAGTTCAAGGTGTGTAGCCTGCTGATCTCTATCTGGTACACCTGACTGGACTTGTTAATTTTGGATATTATTTGAGATTTGATGGAAATTTACATTCAAATTTGTTTGTAACTCAGAAGATTAAGAGGACAAATATGTTCTCTGGGTGAGGAAAATACCTAATTTCATTATGCTAATTTTTGTTATTCTAGGTAGGATATTCATTAATGCTAATTTTTAAAAGAAACTGAATATTTAAAAAAATAATAGTGAATTACTATAACATGAGAGAAAATAAAGAAAGCAGCATATTTTCAGGTATCTAAAGTAATTATTTAATAAGAATGTTAACTTTTGCTAAACTCAAAGGATTCAGTTGGATCTTTAACATTATTAAGCAGATAATTAGGTAAAAATTAAATATAACTGGCATAATAATTTCTTTTAATTTTTATTTCAAATTCTATTTCAGAGTACTATGATTTATGGGATAAATAGTATATATTCAAGTTCAAGCTATTGTGAAGTTAGCAATGGTGACTAAAAACTTTCATGAGCTTCATTTTTATAAATATTATTTTAGATTTTCTGTTAAAATAAGTCAACATATCATTAGTTTTTCCTCTGATCCTGTACCCAACTTAATTTTACCTTGGCTTCTGTCTCTGCTTTCTCCAATATCAGTGCTGGTAGTTGCAATTGTGTCTGCTAAGGCCATCAAAGACATCTGCTCCATCCTGCTGAGTCCTGGTAAACTAGAATGAAGTAAGTGGCCAGAAAGAACCTGAGCATGCTCAGGACCAAAGTAAGTTGGACTGTATTGTGAAAGGTCAATAATTCTGGGCTTTGTATTTTCTTCATCTGTTTCTAAAACATTACTATCAGTCATTACAGTTGAGGTCTGAAAAAGTTCATCATAACTTTCTTTTGGTAACTGGTTTGTGTTATTTAAGGTACTCTGATTACTAGATTTCTCCAAAGATGAGTAAGAGTTATCATCATCTGCCGCAAGTAAGGCATATAAAGGAAGTGGAGGAACAGAATCTATTTCTGTGTAATCTGTATTTTCACTCTTGTTGAATGCCTGGGGGTCTCTGGTGGTGCTTCCACTGGCACTAATGGTAAGAGACCTAAGGCGGCGCTCATGATTGGATTCAGCTTCATTCAGAGCCACAACTTCTCCAGCAATGCACTTGACAAGATGTGACAAGATGGCTTTTGCTCTTCGAACTTTGCCAAGATCCATGAGTTCCAAAAGCTGCAAAGGGTGGTACTGAGGTAAAGTTGGGGAAAGAACATGAGCTGCTTCAAAAAGACCTGAATCTTCCATGTCCACAGAAGGGTCAAATGCAGTTTTCTTTCCACAGATTTTCTGTGCAAGACTGGTCATGGATCGAGTCAGAGTTTTCTTTGGAGGATGTAATCCAGAACTTGACGAATTACTTTGTTTTATTAAACTTATTATAGATGGAGTGCTCCCATTGTATGAATCTCTTATAACAGGTTCTTGTTTAGAAGACGGCTGCCACTGGGAATACACACGCATCTCACAATCCATTCCTACCACCAGGATGCCATCCCGGACCCATGATAAAGAAACAGGAAAAGGTGGAAAGCCTTCCACAGAAGAAACCAAATCCACACTCCGTAACAGTACAAATTTAGAAAGTGACACAATTTTAGTATTCTCCCAGAAAGGAAAAGCAAGGCTTTCTTTACCAGTCTGTTCTTGTACCTTGCCAGCTAGGGGTCCGTACATAAATAGTTTTGATCCAATTCCTATAGTCAAGATATGAGAACCATCTTCTCTAGACATCCAATCTAAGTGAACTAAATGCTTTATGTTTGATGTTATACTCTCTTTACTGGATAAACATACCTCTTGTTTATTATAGGCCACTAAATTGCTATCAATACTAATGCCAGAATCCAACATTGTATTTAACTCATCTAAATGAATTGTCTGTTCAAGGACCCAACATGAACCTCCTGTAGACTCACATTCAAAAATACTTACATGCATCACAAAGTCCTGAGAAGACCTACTGTGAGATGTAGGCTGCTTATATGCTACTGCTAAACGATTTGTGTGTGCACAGCTAACTTCTACAGGCCTACCAGATACAGTTATACTACTATTGCTCTGCAGTCCATCTTCAATAAGTAATGGCCATTCCTCCCAAATGTATACAAGGTCCATTTTTCCATTATTTGATATGGCAGATTCTCCATCTGTTACTCTGCATCTCCAGAATCTTACTTTCTCATCTGAGCATGAAGTTGCCAATAAATAGGGAGCACTGCATATGGGATATATGGAAGAAGAACTCAGATGACCTAAAATAAAAACAATCCATTAACAAAATATCAAATTTGGTTAAATATTTCTATTTTCGCATACTAAAGGTTTTACTCTTTTGTATGAATTACTGATAACAACACAACAGTCTATATTTAGTTTAAGGGTCAATGAGATCAGTAAAAAGCTTTTAATGACATCAAAAGGTATGTAAAAAAGGACAGTGTTACCAAAACCTAAAGCTGATAGAACTCTGGGAGACTTTAGTTCAATTCCTGCATTTTATAGGTAAAGACCCTTAACCAATTGTGTTAAGCATCTTTATGCCTAGATCAAATAGCTAGGCTAAGGCAGAATTGGAAAACCTGAATTCTAGTTCTGGTTCTCAACCCAATATCCTTTTCACAACTCTTTGCTAGTTTTATGTTTTTATTATAGACCTCATATTAAAGATATCAACACAGTTTTAAAAACCTGTCAACATTCATTGGTTCCTTCTCTTTAATATTTTTCAGTATAATTTTGTGAATGGGCCATGTGAGGGCTAAATGGGCCCTCAATGATTGAGGAGTATTTGATATGCCTGATGCTGGGAAGATTCCTAAGTGGGACATTGTTTTCTAGGGCTTAATGTAATCATATACTCATAATTTCCTAAACTGGGGGTTTAGCAAATTTTTTCTTAAAGGGCCAGGTAGTAATCACTATTTTGAGCTTTGCTAGCCCTATGGTCTCTGTTGCAATTACTCAATTCTGCCACTGTAGAACAAAAGTAGCCATACACAAAAGTAAACAAATTGATGAGGCTATCTTCCACTCAAACTTATTACAAAACAAATACGTGGTCCACAGTTTGCCAACCCCTGTCCTAAGCTATTCAACATAAACTCCTAATTATAAGAAATGTTATATGGAATATTTATCATATTTTAAAAGCCCATTTCAACATAATTATAATTTTTTTTTCCTTAAAAAAGTCCTCAAGGAACATAGCAATGCTGTAATAGAACGCAATTAGCATTGTCCACTGGATTCTCTGACCCGTACAGAGAATAAAGAGCTTATCCTTTCCAACAGTCTTGACTAAAAAAATTCTTAAGACTAGGAAAAAATATTTACAGTAGTCTCCCTTCATTTGCAGTTTGGTTTCCGTGGCTTCAGTTACCAGCAGTCAAATAATAAATTAAAAACTCCAGGAACAAACAATTCATAAATTTTAAATTGCATGCCATTCTGAATACTGTGATGAAATCTCACACTGTCCAGGTCTGTCCCGCCCAGAACATGAATCATGTCCACTGTATCTACACTATGTGTGCTACCACACTGCCAGTCACTCAGTAGCCATCTCAGTTATCAGATCGACTGTTGTTGTGGTACTGCAGTGCTTGTGTTCAAGTAACCCTTATTTTACTTAATAATGGCCTTTCAGTGAAAAGGTACGTATGTGTAGGAACAAATACAGCATGAGCAGGGTTCAGTACTATGCTCAGTTTCAGGCATCTATTGGGAGATCTGGAACTTATCGTCTGGGATAAGTGGTGAACTACTGTGCCAAATACTACTGTTTTGCCAAACGAAACAAACTTCTTCTTTTTCCCCAGATCTTTTTTCTTCCAAACCCAACTAGGGCCAAAGTTAAACAACAGGGTTGTTTTTAGAAATATCTTCAGTTTCTCTTACATTTGCCATATTATTTTAATTGGAATTCAGTAGTGAAGATCATACTATCTGGCTAAAGATAATAGCTTTTAAGTGTGTTAATGCAAGAGTCATTCATTTCCAAACTTTAAGTTTCCTTGCACTGATGCCTCTTATGTTAAAATATATAAAGAAGCAGAATGCAAATGTTATCAGAACACTGTTAATACCTTGCTCTGTTAACTTCAATGAGAAAAGCATTCAAAACAATCAGTCAAAAAAAAAAAATGAGAGAGAAGTAGAAAAGACCAAAACCCACACTTTGACTATGATAATGAAAGAATTGAGTGATAAGATGGTACACTTTGTCTTGGTTTTCTTGATATCCTAGAAGAGTGGTTCCTTTTCTTTTGTGTGCATTAAAATCACCTGGAAGGCTTGGTAAAGTAAACCCCAGAATTTGTGATTTAGTAAGTCTAGGATGCAGCCCAAGAATTTTTATTTCCAACAAATTCCCAGGTAATGCTGATGCTAGTCTGAGGATCACATTTTGAGAACGGCTGCCCTAAGATAAAGATAATAAATATATATTAGGAACCACACACTCATAATCCCTCACAGCACATGGCTCCAGGCAGCACTACCAATACAATGGAACCCCGGTTCTTGAACTTAATTTGTTCTGGAAAACTCTTCAAGAAGCAATTTGTTCAAACACTGAATCTTCTTTCTTTGTCGCCTGAAAGACACATGATTGATCATACAGGTATCGACATGAAAGAACTGTTAGGTTGAGAACTGAGAACCAAAGTTTTGTTTGACAACTGAGATATTTTTTCAGTGAACAACATGGCCAAGGACCAAATTGTTCAAGAATGGAGGTGTTTAAGAACTATGGTTTTTGTTATCAAGGTTGGCAAATAAGATGCAACCACATTACCATCTCTGCCCTAGACACTTTCAGTTTGTTTTCACAAAAGGATAATGATAATTTGTTTTAGGAATCAATATTTAAGACTATAACTGGCTGACCAATGTCAAAGTAATCTGAAAACAATGAGAAATTTAAGCTTTCAATGTAGGGTACTAAAAGACAGTTTTTCCATTTCTGCTTCTCTGTGTATTTAAAAAGAGGTAGTTGCACCTATTTTTAAATACCTAGTAAACACCCATGGATTACAAAAAGTTTCCTTAAGTCTTTTTTTCACAAAATTTACAAACCTGCTGATGGCTTAACACTTATTATCTCAACTCCTTCTGGCAAAGGCAACTCTTGGCTATAAACCTTTTCTGATGACAGAGTCAACTTGCTGGTACTCTGAAGATTTGCTCTGCAAGCCTGATACTTCTGTGCAAAAGGAGACAGGATCTTCTCTGGAGAAGAATAATGTTCTTCTGGCTGCCAAACTGCTTCAGATATTTTTGCATCTACTTTTTCATCTATAAAACATATGAAAAAACCAAAAACTGGAGGGAGTAGGGAGAACCCTATAAACATTATAATTATTTCATAATCCAAAACTGCCTTATAAAAGATTGAAAGAGTAAACACATTAATGGCTCTTTATACTAAGAAAATCAGAAAATCATTTTGCTTTTTTAATTAACTGAGTAAACTATATTATCATCACTCAATAAGAATAGCTTTAAAAATATACACTGAACTGTCTAATTATATATAATTTGTTCATTTAAGCCTACTTAAAGTTAAAAAAAAAAGACTCACCCAGTAAGACAGGAGTGGACTTTAAATGTAAATTCCACATGTGTAACAATGAATGGTTGTCTTGAGTGCACTCTATTACAATTAGGTAGAATTTTTCAGAAAATCCATTAGGTGAACCGCCTGTTGGTATTAATAATATTTTTCACTATCAACATGAACAAGTGAGATAACTTATTAAATACAGCAAGGTAAAATAACTAATTTAAAAAGAAATCAAAACTCTTATCTATAGTTCCAAAAACAAAGTGGAGTTATAGAATGGAATCAACTTCTTTATCGCATGAATTTGTATTAACTTAATATTTTAACAAGTATGTTATCTTTAAATTTAATTTTGAATTGATAGGCTTAAAAAATCACATATTACAGTCATCACTAACATAATGCTCACATAGTTTAGACCATATTAAGTAGGAAATTTATGAATAGACAGGAACTATGTGATAAGTACTTTAAGTCAACATATCATGATGAAAATTGTGTTGCTAAACATTTTGAAATAAGTAAGACCTGCAATGAAATTACTTATTAATGATGTTTACCTAAGGACAAATATATAAGTATTCATTATCCAACATATTATTGAAGAAAATTTTTCTTAGTCAAAACTGCATAATTTAAGCAGCACATAAGTTGCTCAAACGAAAAATAAATAAATAAATGCATCTATCTAAAATATATCATAATATCAGTAGTTCATTATTGCCTGAAAAAACTTTAAAAAAATGCTAGATTTTTCCCTGGCTGGTGTGGCCAAAAGGTCGCCAGTTCTATTCCCAGTCAAGGCACATGCCTGGGTTGTGGGCCAGGTCCACAGTAGGGAGCCTGCAAAAGGCAACCACACATTGATGTTTCTCTCCTTCTCTTTCTTCCTCCCTTCCCCTCTCTAAAAATAAATAAATAAAATCTTTTTTTAAAATGCTAGATTTTAATTCATTATTCTTAATTATTTTCACTATGCGCCAAATTATGTAAAGAATATTATAGTACAGAAAGTATATAAATCAAAGAACACATTAAAAAAACAGAAAGCAACTATTATTACAGTACAGTCATTCCGTCCTTTCAAAATTGCATAAAAAAACATTTTCAAAGGAACACTAGGAAGGAAAGGTAACCATAAATATCTGAAGAGACTAAATGAAAAGGTAACCTCAGTATTGTGTTCTGGGTGAGTCAGGCATTTAAATTACAAGAATTAAGAGAAAAGGAAAGATAAAAGATTATAACAAAAGAAAAGATAACAGAAATAAATCTATTTCTAATAATTTTTCTAACAAGAAAGAATGCCCCAATAATAAAAACATCTGTAAAACATTTCTTCTTTTCTTGACATTAAAGCAAAATAAGATGAAAACATGACTCTTCGGGTATATGTTGGAAAATTCTGATAATAAAGATAACCATTTTTGAATAAAAATAAGAGCTCCCTGAATATTTTAAGAAAAACTAGGAAAAATACTTAAAGAAAAAAATAAAAAATTAAAGATTCATAGAAAAGAAAATGTTAGATGAAGATCATAGCAAAACTCAACCTTAAGCATAGGACGGTAATTTCTCTAAAAAGTCTTACAGGGAGTTGGACTGTTAACAATACTAATATTTTTATCAATACCTTAATATAAAAGAGAAAAATAAAGAACATTTTTGTTGATATAAATAACCCTTTACCCTGTACCTGACATCTTTATTTCCCATATTTTAGCATGTTTCCGTCATTATATTCAGAGGTTACAAAAGCTCTGGAAGTGGTTTTGCAGAGTTCATGAATTCTCAGGGAAAATCATAGAAGATAAGTGAAAGCAGTGAGAAATTAAAGTGCAGAACACTAAGAAGTATTTCTCAAAGGAAAAGGAAAATAGAAAAAGGTAGAATAAAGAAACAATGTACAAGAGGAGTAAAAAATATAATCTGGAACAAATAAAAATGTAGCTATTAATATTACTTGAAGCTTAGAGCTGGCTTTTAAAACATACTATATGGTTGCTTTATAAGGCAAGTCATTTTTTTTTAATTAACTTTATTTTTAGACAGGGGGGAAGGGAGGGAGAAAGAGAGGGAAACATCAATGTGTGGTTGCCTCTCAAACGCCTCCTACTGGGGATCTGGTCTGCAACCCAGGCATGTACCCTGACTGGGGAATTGAATCGGTGACTCTTTGGTTTGCAGGCCAATGCTCAATCCACTGAGCTACACCAGTGGGGGCTCATTTTTGTGTTTGGTTTGGCCCTGTAATTGAAACTGATGAGAAAGAGATTTTTGCTTTATTTTTGTTTTCCTTTATGCAAATAAACAGTAAATATTGAGTGGGGGAATTTAAATCATTTTAAAAACTTTAATTATGAAAGAGTTAAGACCCTTAGTTTCTAAATTATAACTTAAAGCTTAAAATTATAGGTGTGCACATTATTCAGGTTGTTAGGGAAGCACCTATTCTACCAAATAGCACTCATACATTAAGACAAAAAACATTTACATTATACTTTAAAAAAATAATTATACTAAATTATTTTAGTATAATTATTTAAGTATTTAAATTAATTATTTAATTATTTAAGTATTTTTAAAAAATTATACTAAAAAACAATAAACCTCCTTCCATTTCTTCATATTTCCTGATTAATAATAAAAAGATACTGGTACTGGACTTCTGGCCAAGATGGAGCAGAGGTAGACATGCTTCACCTCCTTGGACAACCATAAGAAGGATCATAACTAATATCGAAACAAAATACAACCAGAACTGCCAGAAAATTGAACTGCATAGAAGTCCAACAACCAAGGATAAAGAAGAAATATTCATCCAGATGGGCAGGAGGGATAGAGATGGGGAGTTGGGGGAGAGAGGACACAGTGTGGCAGCAGTGGTGAGACAGCAGCAGCAGGCATCATAGGTGGTCCCACATTCACCTGCCACAGATAAAAACCAGGAGGGACATCTGGGGAGTGAGCCATCCCAGCCCCAGGACAGACTGCGCAGCCCAAGTTTCCAGTACTGGGAAAAATAAAGCCTCATAACTTCTGTAAAAACCAGTGGGGTTGGGGTAGTGGAAGAAACTACTGGTCTCTCAGGAGAGTCTGTTTAAAGGGCCCAAAGGGTCCTAGAATGTATGCAAATGCACTTACTCTGGGATTCAGCACAAGGGTAGCAGCTAGAAGGGTGTCAGTCACATACCGGAAGTGGGGGAAGTGACTGGAAATGGGGCAAGAGCCAAGCAAGTGGCATTGTTTCCTCTCAAACTGTTTCTCCACATTCAGTGCCACAAACTAGCAAAGTGGGCTGCCCCACCCTGGTGAATATCTAAGGATTCACCCCTTACAATGTAACAGGTGCGCCAAGATGAGTAAAAGCAGCTCCACCCAATACACAGAGGTAAATACAGGGAGGCTGCCAAATTGAAGAGACAAAGGAATATGGCCCAAATGAAAGAAAAGATCAAAACTCAACAAAGAGAACTAAGCAAAATGGAGACAGCCAACCTACCAGATGTAGAGTACAAAACACTGGTGATAAGGATGCTCAGAGAACTCACTGAGTACAACGAACACATAGGGGAAGAAATGAAGACTATACTAAGTGAAATAAAGAAAAATCTACAAGGAACCAACAGTGAAGGGAAAGACACTGGGGTCCAAATCAATGATCTGGAACATAAGGGAGAAATAAAGAGTCAATCAGTACCGAATAAAGAAATAAGAAGTCAAACAAATGAGGGCAGAATAAGAAGACTCTGGGACATCTCCAAATGTGCCAACATCTGAATCACAAGGATGCCAGAAGGAGAAGAGGAAGAGCAAGAAATTAAAAACATTTCAAAAAATAATGAAAGAAAACTTCCTAATTTGGTCAAGGAGATAGACATACAAGTTGAGGAAGCACAGAGAGTCCCAAAGAAGTTGAACACAAAGAGGGCAACACCAAGACACATCATAATTAAAATGCCAAAGGTTAAAGATAAACAGAGAATCTTAAAAGCAGCAAGAGAAGAGAGTTACACCCAAAGGAGTACCCATAAGACAATCAGCTGATTTCTCAAAAGAAACTTTGCAGGCAAGAAGGGAATGGCAAGAAGTATTCAAAGTCATGAAAAGCAAGGACCTACATCCAAGATTACTCTATCCAGCAAAACTATCATTTAGAATGGAAGGGCAGATAAAGTGCTTCCCAGAAAATGTAAAGCTAAAGGAGTTCACCATCGCCAAGACTTTATTTTATGAAATGTTAAAGGAACTTATCTAAGAAAAAAAAGATCAAAACTAAGAACAGTAAAATGACAACAAACTCACAACTATCAACAACTTAATCTAATAAAACAAAAACAAACTAAGCAAACAACTAGAACAGGAACAGAATAATAGAAATGGAGATCACATGGAGGGTTAACGGCAGGGAGGGAGAAGGGAGGGAATGGGGGAAAAGGTACAGGAATTAAGAAGCATAATTGGTAGGTACAAAACACACAGGGGGGTGTTAAGAATAATAAAGGAAATGGAGAAGCCAAAGAACTTACATGCATGACCCATGGACGTGAAGTTAGTGGGGTAGATTGCTGGAAGGAAGAGGGATACCAGGCAGAGAGGTGAAAGAGGGAAAAAAATTTGGACAACTGTAATAGCAAAATCAATAATATATACTTAAGGAAAGAAAAAAAAAATCTTGGTATTTATGATAAATAATGCCACAAACCTACACAGGAAAATTTTAACTTCTAATAGGTGATATAAAACATTATATCTATTTGTTTTTATTAACTTCCTAACACACCATACAGAATATTTCTCATTACATAAAAATATCATCTTTACCTTCATCAGATGATATTCTGTCTTTTGCTATACTTTTCTTCTTAAGATTATTCAAAATGAAGTCTTCTTGAAAAACATGAAGCAGCTGCGTTTTTCGGCCTTGCTGAATGTAAATAAAAAGCTACGTAAGTTTGTATATATGTTATATACCTAATGCTAAGTGGTCAGAAAAATAATACTTACAAGTTTTGTAATGGGATCTAATGCAATAATACATCCTGGCCTGGCTGTTGACTGCTGACTTACGATGTTAAACACTTCACCAACATATTTCTGTTTTTTAAAAAAAAATGGATATCTCCTTTATTAAACAATTAAATTAAAAATAATAACAAAAATGTGAAATTTCAGGCATAATAAATCAATAATAAATACATTTGATTGTGGCTTAGTTCTCAAGTCTCTTTCATATAAACATTCTAGTACTTTACCTTACCAAGGAATTACATAGGAATGAGTAAGAATTACAGTTTAGTTGGTGCACATAAAGACAAAAGCAATTCCTGGTAATTGTAACTGTAAAAAAGTTTTATATCCATGAATGTGAAAGACTGACTTCAATCTCATGGAAATGTTCTAAAAACCAATACTTTTTAAGCATTAATTTTGAGATGAGAAGGATGGAGCTAAAGATACAAGCTGACATACTGTTTACGTATGTATGCTAATTTCTTGAGCCACTTATGTCCTGACTGGTGTAGTCAAGGTCATATTGTTAAATTCAATCTTCATCATACTTATCTATCAGCAACACTTGATCCTGGTGATCAATCCCTCTTCCTTGAAATAATTTTCTCCACTTGCCTTCCATTGTACACCACACTCATCCCACTTTTAACAATGGAATGCCCCGGGTTCAATCCTTCTATGACTCTAATTTCGAACTATATTCTCTCCCTCAGTGATCTCATCTAGTTCCACAAATTTGAATTTAAATTCTGACAACTATTTATATCTTCAGACCAGCCTCTGTCTAAATTCCAAGACTAGATTACTGGATCTCTTAGATGTCAAACAGGTATCTCAAAATTAACATGTCCAAAGCCAAGCTCTTTGTGCTCCCCCAAATCTGCTTCTTATACATTCTTCTCATTTCAACTTGAGGCAATTCTATTTTTCCTAGGGCTAGGCCACAAACCTTGGGAGTCATCCTCTCTTTCTCACACAAACCCCATATCCAGCTCAATCCTAAATTTCAATGTTCAAAACACATCCAGATTGGATGAATTCTTATTGTCTTTACCACTACCACTTGCTATAATTCTAAGCCCCTTTGACTCTCTTGGATTACTGTAATAGCTTCCTGAATGTGTCTGATTTCACTTCTGCTTCCCTTATTTAATCTATATAGCAATCAGTGGTCCTTTTGAAATCTAAGTGAGATCCTAATATTACTCTGACACTTTCTTCAAAGGGTTCCATATTAATTTGAATAAAAGCCAAAGTTAACATAATTACTGATGATGCCTTACATGGTATGGCCAGGTGAACTTTCCAACTCATCCCAGACTACTCTCCTGCCACCTGACTTACTCTGCTCCAGCCACAATGGTCTCCTTGCTGCCCCCTTTACATACCAAACACATTCCGGACTCGGGGTCTTTGCCCTGGCTGCCCCTCTCCCGTAATACTCTTCCTTGAAACATCCACATTGCTAACCCCATCGTTTCCTTCAGGTCTTTACTCAAGTGGAACTTTTTGTGAGGCTTTCCCTGACCAGCACCTCACTTGGCACTTCCTACTACTTTAGCTACACTGTTGCTCTCCATGGTATTTATTAACATATTTTCACCTTTTCCCCCTATATCCCTTCACTCGAAAATAAGCTTTGATTTTGTCTATTTTGGCAACGTCGAAATTTCCAGCACTTAAAACAATTCCAAAGAATAGAAGGTCCTCACTAAAACGCGATATATTGTTTCTACTAAAATGCTATATATGTGGTTTGAAAAAAACTTCTGTAAAATGCACTAAACATTTTTTTAAATTTAGGAATAAAACGGGATTGGAGTGGACCACTGACACCTACACAATTTTGTAAGCAGGGCATTAACAAAAATATTAATTGGGAACTGAGGAGACAGCTTGAATCTCCTGAACAGGAAGCTCGGAACAGGAAGCTGAAGGTTAACTCAGGGAATATTTTAAAATACCAAAACCAAAAATGTGAAAATACTGGCTTTCAGGAGCTTCTGAAACAACAACACAGATGGTAGGTTGCTATTAGCTGGGCACAGGAAGAAGTGTTTCCAGGCACAGGATAAAAGTTTTGCAATAATGTTGAAACAATGCCTGCCTATGGTACAACAAAGCTGAGGGCTTTTTTCTTTCTTGGTTAAGATTAAAATTCTACTTCTGTTATTCTAGCTCCCCTTACCTAAAAAAAAAAAAAAACAACCTGCAAATGAACCAACATAAATTCCACATTATACTGCCATTAGTCCTCATTTATATCTGAGCAAAAATTATTACAGAAACACATTATTGTAAGACACAAGACTTTACTTCTGAATAAATAAAAGAAATGGTTTCTTTTTAAAGGAACTTAGAATCACTGTAATGATACAATGCAATTATGAAAAAAATAAAATAACTAAAAAACATACATGTACTATAAATTATATGTCGCAATTTTAGAACATGCCCAATAAGTATAAATTAAGTACCTAAAAAATCATAAAGTATGCTTATTTTAAAAGCCATTTACTTACAGAAATTTCAGGATTCGAAAGTTCACATAGAAGTTTCTTGGCATCAATAACTGCTTCATATAATCTCAGATATTGTCCATCACTTGCCACAAAGCATGCACTAGGAGAGTTGCAGTAGGCACCTATGAAGTATTTATGAACATTTAAATCCTTAAGCAAAAATGTCAGAAAAATCTAAAATTATTCAATAAAAATGAGAATGCTTACCTAGACAGTAACTGGGTATAAGAGTAGGCAGCCATGCCACGTTGGAAAATGCAGAAACATGAAGAGAATTAATCCGGGCAAGCTCAGAAACACCTCCAGAAAAAGACAATGGCCCAACTGGATCAACCCTCCAAAGAATTAGCTCACTATAAACTGATTTGGGATCCTGAAATGCCATATCAATGGTGCTTTTATTCTGTTGTGCCAAATCTTCAGTATTTAAAACATCAAAACGTTGTCTTTGGCTATCAACATCTGGTGTCCTTAATGCATTATGGTGTGATGTTGTCAACAATAATGGAAGTACTGAATGGCAAGCTAAGTCATTAAGGTGAAAGCGATGACCACAATATCTGGATTTGTGTGAAATACTGAGAACTGTCGAAAAAGCAGATTCCTCGGCAAAACTCACTAGCCACTGATTCAGAGAGCCATCAGCATGCTTTGAAATCATCATAACATTAGGGGTAAAAATACTTAATTTTAAGCTATTAGTTGATTTACTGTGACCAGCAGAGATAAGCATTGACGTGGAACGTGTGAGACTAGAAGGTTTTTGTTTTCCTTGCTGAATAGCCAAGTCAACATTCTTGGTACAGGCATACATCACTATGCTTTTACAGAGAGAGTTCGCATCACCTGTGGGGAAAGCTACAGGAATTCTGGAAACAAAGGACACCTGGAATTAAGAAAGTGAGCATTAGAATGCATGAACTTATGTAAAGAGGTATTACAAAACTGTACCCACATTTAACAAGAAGTAGCTCTCCAGAGGATCAAGTACCTGTACTTGACGAAACATACCAGGCTGGTATTCATCCAGCCAATCCACATGCCAAACCAGCAAAGAGCCGTCCATGGGATGAATACTGAATAGCATATCTGCATTTTTACTCCACTCAGACAGAAGTACTTCAATCTGATGATCAATGGCAGCTGATGGTAATGGTATAAAACTTGAGTTTGGTACCATTTTATCACCACCTAATTCCTTCTTTGCATTATTTATTTTCAGATCATCAACACCATCATCCGTTTCTATAAGCAGAAGGTTTCAGGAACCAAGTAAATAAAATCAAGCTATTACTATAAATTAAGAAACATCTTTAAAATGCATTCAAGATGAAAAACATAATAGCTTTCATAAATAAGACACGGGTTCTCCTTTAAAAATAACTTTGCTCCTGAAATGTAAGGCCACTGGAGTTAATGCAGTGATCAGAAGGCTTATAGGAGTGAGCCAGTGAATTACTGATAGAAGGGCTATTATTGGACTGGAAAATAGTTAAACTGGTGTCTAAACTCAGTACCACAATTAACTACTCAAAAGTGAGACACACTACTCTGAATCTTAGTTTTGCTCATGGTAAAATGAGGGAGTTGAAACTGGGGCTATAATTCTGGGCTGAATTTTTAAAATATATTATTGAAATGTAATTTGTACTTTTTTCATAATATCAGATTTATCAAACCCTGAATCTGCTATATTTGCTAGCCTCTAGGTGTATATATTTATAACTGATACAACATTTTAAAGAAATCATTTAAAGGAATACATTTATACTGCCCAGTTTCCAGATTTTCTCGAACACATAGGTAATCAGAAATAAACTGGTACCGCTCTGGCCAGGTGACCCAGTTGGTTGGGGCATTGTCCTATGCACCAAAAGGTTGTGAGTTCAATTCCTGGGCAGGCACACATACCTAGGTTGTAGGTTTGATCCCTGGTTAGAGGGGGTATGGGAGGTAACCAATCAATGTTTCTCTCTCTCTCTTTCCCTTCCTCTCTTTCTAAAATCAGTGAACATATCCTCAGGTGAGGATTAAAAAAATTAAAAAAATAAAAATGAAATAAAATAAGCTGGCATACAAACTTAATACAAGTAAATATGTATATTCTAACCTCTATTTCAAAAACCCTGGCCCTATTCCTGTTTAGGAATAGAGAGACTTTCTTAAAAGAGACTCTCGAAAAATGTCAGACCAGGCTTTTAAAATTGGTCATGACATAAATATCAGTAAGAAAAAGAAAAATAATTCAACAGAAAACGAGGCAAAGGGCATGAAAAGGCAAACCACAGAAGGGTTAAAATAATTCTGTTCAATATGCTTCAAGAAAATGCTGAGTAAAACAAGATGCCATTCTCCCTGTATTTATTGGCAAGAGTAATATAATGAAAATATCCAGTGGTGGCAAGTCTGTGAAAAAAAAAATAAACTGGTAAAACATTTCTGGGGGGCAATTTGGCAGAAGTTACTATGCTGTACACTTGAAAGTACTACAAAATGACATTTAAAAAGTTAAATTTAAAAAATTGGCAGAAGTTATTGAAATTTTAAAAGTTTACACTCTGGCAATTCCACATCTAGGAATCTCTGTTATAGAAAAATTCACATAAAGATGAAAAGATATTCACTGTACCATTATCAGTATAGTGAAAAACAATTTAAATCAATTTAAATGCCCATCAATAAAGGAAATGCTGAAGTTTTCTCTTGACATGGAATACTCAGAAACTTAAAAAAAAAAATGATATGGAAGAGTTCCCATCCTGAATTTAAAAAAGCAACTTGTAAAACAATTTTTATTTAAAACTGAACTTACAAGTTAAAAAAAAACAAAAACTGCTTGTATAAATGTTTGTAGGAAGATAGAAAAAAATAAATAGGACACTCAAACATACGGAAACTTTAAACCTATCTATACCATTTGATTCTTTTTCCAAAGAGCATATACAATCTTATAATTAAAATAAAACTTTTTAAAAACAAAAACATTTATGAACCACAAACTGCAGCAGAGATGGCTAGTTGGCCATTAAATTTGCACTTTCTAGTCCTAAACATAGAATGGCTGGCTATCCAGTCAAGCACTACAAGGACCCTGTGACTAGTGTTTTATAATGAAAGGAGAAAGTAATATGTGCCAACTCTGAGTCAAAGTTAAGACGCAGCTATACCTTCTCCTTTCTCTCCCTCCGTACCTGGTTAAGGTTAAATGCAAAAGAGTTTAAGGCCCTAGTATAATGCTTCTCTAACTTTAACATACACATGGTCACCTGGGGTTTTGTTAAACTACTGATTCTTGTTCAGTAGCTTTGGGTAGAACCTGAACTGTGCATTTCTAATAAGCTCTCAGGTAATGTTAATGCCGTGAGTTCACAGATAGTCTATTAAGTGGTAAGGTCCTAGTGGCTGACTGAAGCCTAAGCAAGGAGAACCCTAAGTCCCTAAATCACCTGTGGAAGAAAGCTACCTGGAATAAACATCTACAATAAATTATTCAATGAGTTAGTTCAAACTGATATTATGCCATTGCAATTTGAAGTTTATTTCTGACAGTAGTTAGTGTTACCCTAATACAAAAATCTTTGCTATTTTAACAAATTTTACATTTTGTATCCTTCTTAAAGCTTTACCTTCATCAGATTTTACATCTGCCTGATTAGAGTCTTCTACACTGGCCTCAGACGATGGCTGTTCAAAACTTTTTCTAAGTTGCTGTAAAAAGACTTCCATGGACAAAGTAAACTGTAACTCTTTATTGTTTAGCCAGTGTACCACAAAAGGTCCACTCTTCTCTTCATTTTCACTTAGACTTAGAGATGTAATAGAAGGAAGAAGTGGAATGTCTGCAAAGAACAACAACAATAAAAAACACAATTAAAATTTCTATCATTCTAGCATACAAAACACCCAGGTCTCATATTTTTATTACACTGGTACATTTACCTTCAAACATCTGTAATAGATTTTATTTAACCTATAAATAAGACTCCCAACATAATGTTTGCCAACAATTATTATTAATGATAGCAGAGATAAATGGTAAATTTAACATACCTATAAAGGAAATAATTATATATTCTAGGTCATATAGACTAATTTATTTTTATACACATTTTCTTTAATTCTAAAAAATATTCTCATAAGAAATGTCTATAATTTATAGACATCTTAATAGGAAAATCTTAATTTATACACATACTTTGATAAGAAACCTATTTTAATCTGAACTACCATGCAAATAACCACCAATATGTCAAAGAACTACTGATTTATCTGAATAGCAACAACTTTCTTTCTTACTGGCATACTAACTTTTTTAATGACCCACCCATCTAATTCTAAGATAGACACTGCTTATTTATTAGCATTGAGATTAAAGTTGGAAAGTGAAATTGAGGTTCCCTTCTTATATTCAAGAAAGGTATTCAAGACAAACCAACTCAGCTTAAAACAATCTTTCTTGGTATTACTTTTGATATAATTGCTAAATTAAGCATACTGAAGTTTGAATTCAAAGTAAATTATGACAAATGAAATCCCTAATTAATAAAGGTCAAGAAAAATTTGTCTATCATATTAAATCATATCTAAATTTAGCTCATGCTGGTATCTGCTGAACAGTAAAGGCTGAAATGGACTGAAAGAGTATAAACTCATTCTATGCTTTGTGAGAGCAAGGATCACACCTGTTTTGATCACCCCTACATCTCCAGTTCCTGCCACTATCTTCGGTTCCTATACTGGCACAGACTAAAAACTCAATAAAAGCCTTGAGGGACTTGATTTCCAATTCCATTGTTCCTGGGTACACACTAATACACACCAATACACACTAATGCCAGGGATTCTGAGAGTGTCCCCAAGAATTCTATTGGGTAGGGTTTTCTCGTTTTTGGTTTACAATCAACCCAAAAGAGATCAACGATACCTCTAGTGAACCACAGGCCTAGTTAAGTAAGTACACAAGAAAGAGGAGCTAATGATGGCTTTTAGCAGAAGCATTCTAGAAAAAAGAAGAAGAAAAGAAAAAGACCTCACATTTCATCTGTCTCCTGACCTTACTTAAAGAATTTAAGTCATTTTTTAAAAATGAGAAATCTTCATTGAAAGGATATATGAGCTAGAAGAGAACATCCCTTAGAGCTCCTCTCCTGTTTCTATTTCTATTAATGGGCAAATGAGTGAGGCCAAATCTGAGAGTTGGTCCTTAAATAAGGAAGAGAGCTGCCAGAAGGGTCATTCCAATAGATCTAATTTCAGGAGAGGAATTTTCCACAGGGTCTATTCTAACTGCTAATAATATTATTTTGCTTTGATCTGCTCTACACGTAGGGATTTCCCTTAGGGACCTACAACCTAAGAAGGGTTTTTAGGAAAGTAGTCAAGGAGATGCTACATTGAAGCAAGGAGTTACCTTTTCTGCAATCCCTTAGCCTTTTCCATTAAAGTAGGAATCCAAGCTTTCTATTTTCTCAGAATATTGTCTTTTACTCAGTAGAGACTCAAAAGTTATTCTACTGACCTTAAAATTATCTCTGGGTATTATAACCTCTGTTAATGTATATATTTTGATAAAGGTAATGGCATTTTACAAGCCTATATAATTTTTTAATAAAAAATTTCACATTTTCTTGGCTCATGGATTCTTTTAGAGTTGGGACTGTTGTCTACCAAATAAAAGTTAAGAGAACCATCAACTACTCTTCATTTCTACAGTATCTCTACACTTTAACTTATCACAGTACTTCTCACTTTTATTCAAGTAACTAATGGGCCATATTTATTGCTATATTTCTTTGAAGAATGCAATACAGCAAAATCCAGTGTGCTATATGAAAATAAGTGATGTGCTAAATTTATACTTAAGAATATCCCCAAATACATAAAAACTCATCAGTAGTGCTTATCTTCCGGGGAGAAGGACTAGGGTGGGACAGAGGTGAAAAATGGCTTTTACTTTTCACTTTCTGTATAGATGGCAATAATCATATGCAAATACTATTTTTCATTTTTTCCCCCGGTAATAGTCTAAGGTTCTACTTTAAATGCTCCAACTGTGATTGGTGAGTTTTTTTTTTACTCTTTTTTCTTAATCTTTATTACATTTTTTTCCATTACCACTTAGTCCCCTTATATCTCCTCCCCGAGCAGTCACCATTTACTAAAACAATGGTCACTTAAATTCTTCCATCCAGATATTTATTCTAGACTTATCAATCTAACAGTACATATTTGACTAGAGAAATAAGTTTCTTCATTCTTACAGTTATAACTTCCACATATTTCTGCTCTATTTCTGAAATGGTTCCAAAGATCAAGTACTAAATATACTGGTTTTATTTTAACAACCATACAATAATTATAAAGTTCTCTTCTGTGATGTTAACCTGTATTAAGTATTAGCTCAAATCTCAACTTTAGAGTAAACTAATAAAGAATCTAAATGGCTTATATCATACATCAAGATCTTACATCATATACCAAATCATAGCCTTAAGGAACAAACAAATAAACAAAAACCACACTTTGTGTAATCAGTGAGTTGGCTATAATGAAAAATTAACTAAGAAAGTCATCTCCAATATTTGCCTATTTATAACTAAAAGTATAGTTTATTTGTTATAAAATCAATCTACTCAATTCCAAAAACATTTTTTGAACAGTGCTTTATTACCCGTGGCTGGGTTGATGCTGGCTGCAATATGAAAGTGGCAAAGTGCATTGGCATGCAGTGGAGTGTTCCTGTGGACGTGATGAGGATCCTGCTGATGTGGCAGGTATCCGGTATGTGCTACAAGTGCAAGAGATCTCCTTCGGCCTCTACGGAAATGTCTCAGATTTACCTGTGTGAATGAATCAACAAAGTAAAACTAATGCCTATATTGTCATAAAGATATATGTATAGGTTACATAATGATTGTTAGACATTACAGATATTCTATTTAAGGTGAGTTTATATGTACAAGTATTTTTCAGCAGTTTTGTACAGCAAATTTGAAAGTTGAAGAAGCTTAGAACTTAAACTGCCTGATTCTTAACTATCACACAATACGTTGCAATTTTTTAAAATTTATTTTCTGGTAATTAATTTGCTGAACTTAAAGACAAAGTTTATAATAATGTATCTGTGGACGATGATGTCTCTATGTATGTATGCTGTTTTCTTTGTATTCAAAGCTTACTGCCTGCGACAACAAAGCATTGAATAATATTACCATAATAAATTAGGGTGATATTTCATAATTTACAAAGTATTTTCAGAGATCATCTCATTTAACTGATAAGGTAGACATTGCAAATATTGTTATTCTCATCTTTCGGATGATAAAATAATTTATACAGAACCCATGGTCTAAAGGTAGACGAGAATTATCAGATTCTAACTGTTGAGTCTCCATGCATTGTATATTTAATAATATTCTGAGCCATCACAATACTGTGCTAATTTGGAAAATAGATGTTCTTAATCATACAAGGCATTCAAAGATAAATCATTTTTAGATCACTTCCTGCTTTCAATATTAAGAAAAATAATAAAAAGAATCTGTATTACTAGTTTTATGTTCAACTAACACAAGCATCAAAAACTGAATTTACTTTCTACACTACTTAGTAAAATAAATACTCCAAGTTCAAAGGGGCTCTAAAGACAACAACTATAAAACAGAATCTAACAAACTAATCATTCCTGTAATTAAGACAGAACAAAACACCCCAAGCTCTTAAAAAATAAAATAAATAATTTTTACAGTCACACCTTTGCTTTCTCAGATTTTAATTTACTTTGTTATTTTAGCTAAGACAAGGGTAACCATCCTTTTATTATCATCAGCTGAGCTAAAATTAACTTTATAACCATAAGTAGTTTTTTGCTCTAGGCAAAATCCTTAAAACACTTTTCAAACCAAATAAAACTAAAAATTTTCTGAGATTTTCCTAAGACATATATTTTTTATAACTATCCATAAGACTTTGAATATTAATTAGGATCAATGTTACAAAAAAGGCAATGTACAAAAGGTTTTAAAACTTGTAGGGAATATCATCTAATAAAAACACTCACATCTAAAGTGTTTTGAACTCGTTCTTTACTGGAAGCATTTCTCTCGAAGTTATTTGTTAAATTAATTGGTTCGGTCCAATGGTTGCTGTCGCCTCCATATAGTAAACAATCATTTGGTAAAAATGTCTCTACCCAAAGACGACACACATTGTCTTTGCAGTAAGTCAACAGTACATTACATACAGAAGCCCTGAGAAATAAAAAGATTTTAGAGGCAAAAATATAAATTTCACACAGTATCACATTCTACAATGTTTCTATAATGTACACAGCTAAGGTACCAATGAAGAAAATATCAATATATATTTATGCAATGTACTTAGTCAAAACTATTACAATTGAGTGGGTATTTGATTTCATTGCAACAAATGCTTGCTAACCTACTTCTTTTTTGCCTAGCATTTGGCAGTTCTTGTTTCAGTAATCTAAGATTCTTCTTACAACTAAACAATAAAGACTAAGATCATGATATAATCTCTCAGTTAATAAGCAAAAGAAAACCACATCTATTAAAACAAATCTGATTTATTCAGTGGGTGGCTATTTGAATTACTTTATAAGCTTAATTTTTACTTCTGTACAGGCACATGCACACTGGTCACTAGCAGGCTACATTAACTAGTACACCTATCCTCTCGTTGCCTGACACACGTGCCAGAATAGAAAATTCATGATAAAATAAGTACAGCCACCTCCTCCCTTAGTCATTCTTGATTTTCAGTGAACTTACTGTCTTGCAACCCCACAAAATAAAAGCAAAACCAACTGCACATATATTAATAAGTTCCATACACATCAAGAGTTCAAAGGCTGAAACTCCATCAACAAAGACTACCTCTTATTGGGACATTCAACAAATTTAGAAAAAAGGTAAAGAAAGTCACAATCTCCTGTAACAGACACTTATTTAAACACATGTGATTAAAAATGAATGATCAGAAGCCTTCTATCAGTAACTCAGTAAGTTAAATTTGTTAGAAAAGAAATAAAAATATTCTGTAGTAGTCACTTTGTTAAACATAGCTACCTGATTAAAAAAGAATGCAAACAAAGGGGAAGAAAAGGGAGAATGGCATGTTTTGTCTTGGTTGTTCTTGCCTTCAGCTTTCCTCTTCTATGGTTTCACCTCTCTTCCTTCCTCCCTCTTCCTTCCCTTCTTTCTCTGTCTACTCCCTTTTGTCCCCTTGCCACCCATTCCATGGACTTCTCTCCCTCATTTCTCAGCTTGTCCTCTGCTCCAGGTTATCCTCCCTTACCACTTCTCTTCCTTCTATACCTTCACCTCTCACCCCTTCCTAAGGTTCTCCTTTCCCGATCCTCATGCCTCTCTCCTCCTTCATGTTTTCTCCCTCTTTTTTCTGTAGTCCCATATGCCCTTCTCCCATCCACCTTCCCTCTCTGCTGCTCTCTAGTACATTCACACACACAGGCAGTGGTAACGAGATTAAATGTAAGTAAACAGGAACAGAAGAAAATACCTGTACATCAAAAGAAAATATGTAAAGTTCAAAGTTAATAGTTCTAATTAGTAACTGGAAGAATGGAAAGGCTTACTAAGGAAGAACAGGAGGTAGGAGTCTAAAGGGCTGAACAGACAAGCAAGCAATCAGAAGAGTCATAAGAATTTAGGTAAGGGCAACGAAGTGCGTAAGAAAGGTGCACAACGCAGAAGCATGGAGAAGGCTTTGACCCTGAAATGTGGGTGGTCCCTGGTGACTTTCTTCAGGATGCTAGGCCTTAAAGACAGCAATGTAAACAGCTGGCAGGTAATATATATGCAGAATATGTAAACAGTACTCTGATCTGTTTCAGTCATTTCTCTGGCAATACCTTTCTACCTCACTTTTTCATCAGAGTATATTTTTCTTTCTTCAACGGTATATCATACTCAGGTATAGCAAAAAAAAAGAAAAGAAAAAGAAAAAAAAAGGTATAACCTTATAGAAGGCAACCATGTAATAGGTAAGTGTCTGCATCACCCATCCTATTTTGATGTAACAACAACAGCCTAAGAGAGTTTGAAACTAGTTATCTAAAATCAACTTTTGGAGGTTTCTGGAGGATATAACCAAATCTCCTGACCTGTTCTACATTCATCAATTTTTAATTAATAGATAATTATATGCTTATTACAAACATTTCTCCATTATTCTCTCTCAAGCCAGCAGTCCATTGTGTAACATATTACCATTTGGTTGAGCATCTTAATTTTATGTGAAAAACAAACAACCTGTATCACCCAGTGAAGATGCCACATCAAAACAAGTAATGGTCTTTGATGGGATCTCTCTCATTTTCATGAGAAAGGATCAGCCTTCCCACTATATGACCTGCAGGCAGAGTGGGCAGTTAGTAAAACAAAAGTGAAAACTGAAAGAGCTCACAGAGATTAACTAGTTCTTAAGTAACATGGATCCAAAAGTAAAGTTTTGAAGACCTCTAAAAGATGCCAAAACTAACAAATTCTAGTTCTATTTCTGTATGCTGCAAAATTTAGTTGGTAAGAGATCAAATGAACACAGGCAGTAAAAACAAACAAACTGGTATGCCTTATTGCTGTTATCAGGCATTCGTAATGGCACAGTTTAAGACATCTGCCTATGACCATTTTTGTCAACACTGAGTGAATGTGGTTAGGAGTAGATGATGTGACTGTCCTCTCCTGAAAGATACAATACTTCATACACTTCTTTTAAAAAATATGCTGGTAATCTATCAGTGAATGAAAACACTTGGATATATCAGCAGAAATCAGCCTCTGAAATGATGCAATCTTCAGATACTTCTAAAATGTTCACAGTTTGCGATGACAGTTATTTTTATTGGGGTCATTTACAACTTTTAAAAAGAATTAACATATGCACCTCTGTTCTACATATGCAGCTCATTCTGTTCTAAACATGTTTTTATATAAGTGGGCAATGCTCTCAGAGGTACGAAAGCAACAGTTCTCAAAGTGAAGCTAGGCTGAGGGTGCTTTTGCTTAACAGTATAGGTTGTCTACAGCATTTTCCTTAGCTTAAATACTGATACATCCTCCTAACAACAGAATTATTACTGCTCCTAGAGTGTTCTGCGCATATGCTTTCTTATTTTGGAGGGTTGGGGTAGAAGAATAATAACTACTACACTAGAAAATAACTTAAAAATCTAGCTATAAGAATAATATATTCTATTATACATTTGTCCAAACCCAGAATGCACAATACCAAGAATGAACTATAATGTAAACTATGGGCTTTAGGTGATACTAATGTGTTGATATAGGTTCATAAATTCTAACTAATGAGGAGGATATTGACATCAAGGGAGGTTATGCATGTATGGGAGCAAAGGGTATATGGGAAATCCCTATACCTTCCCTTCAATGTTGCTGTGAACCTTAAAGTACTCTAAAAAACCATCTTAATATAATTTAAAAAAAAATCTAGGTATACCTTGCTGTCTCAGTAGAACAAAACTAAAGTCAACAAATGATCCAGATATACTACCAAAGATCAGCTTAGGACATCTCAGGTGACAAAAAGATAAGGGAAAAACTGTACTACTATATGGTACAGCCAAATTGAAAATGGGTATGTGGAACAAAGAAGGATTTCTATCTATACTTAAGTAACAGGTCTCTTACTAAGTATAGTATAACTTACTAAGTATAGACAAAAATTCAATGGGATATCAAGTCATGAAAGTACTACAGGAAAGAAAGGGAGTGCTAACATGTATAGGTGGATTTGTGCATGCATGTGTAGGTTAAACTGATACCTTGTTCAGGGCATTGTAATGCATAACCCTCTCTCTTTTCCTCAAAGATGTTGGGTGTAATTAAAGAAATGTTTGAGGCCTCATGGTATGCCCTCTCAGTAAAGCTAGGGGTTTTGTTTTTTAACCAGAGGTGACACACATAGAAGGTACAAGATGAGGGAGTGAAATGTGAAAAAATCTGTGCAAGCAACAAAATGGAGAATGATTAAGGCATAAAAGAATTTGATACATGATTCAGAAAAGAAAAAGATGCACAACTCTGCCACTAAAAAATAAATGATATGGAAGTAAATATCCTTTCATATGGCTCTCTTCATAAGTGTCAATCACAACTGACCCATGGCCAGAGGTTTGCAAGCCAGGGATCATCTAATATTACTTGAATCTTCATAGGCAAAAGTCCAATGTAAGAAAAGTAGTCAAAGTCACAAACATGACGTCCTCTTAACACATGGGAAAAATTACTAATCCACTGACCTAGGCATATATTTGCTTGTTTTACGCCAGGAAAATCCATTTACAGCTCGAGGATGGGCCAGATATACAAAAGAAAAGTCAATTTCTCCTTGGGATTGTTTTTCTGAACTTTTATCTGGAGAGGTAACAGCTGTCCGCCAGTTTTCTACATTATACCATACCTTTAAAAGACAATCATCCTAAGAGGGGGGAAAAAGCAGAAAAACATCCACATAAGAATTAAAGATTAAGTTAAATAGCAAATATAAGATTTTTCTTCCCAATCACAGAAACATAAGGATGGGAGAAGAGGTTGGCACAGAGAAACTGAGAAGAAAATCTCTGAATCTGATACTTTTCTACTACATTCCTTAATTGTGCTTTGAGAATTAAGGTGTGTGAATATGTACACTTTGCAAGGCTTGGCATAAAGAAAATTCTAGTTACCATATAGTATGGAAAATGGAGTCATTCAAGAAAGACTGAAAGATGAAGTTAAGGGCTCTTTTTCCATTTAGCCAAGTATCAAATAAAAAAGCATTATCACTAGCAGACTTAAAAAGGCTGATAATTACTGCCGTGGCTGGTGTGGCTCAGTGAATTGAGCACCGGTCTGTGAATCAAAGGGTTGCTGCTTCGATTCCCAGTCAGGGCACATGCCTGGGTTGCAGGCCAGGCACCCAGTAGGGTGCCCATGAGAGGCAACCACACATTGATGTTTCCCTCTCTCTTTCTCCCTCCCTTCCCCTCTGTCTAAAAATAAATAAATAAAATATTTGGGGGAAAAAAAGGCTGATAATTACTGAAAACAAAGGACAGTTTTCATGAATTATATTAATGTTCAAAGGAAATGTTGAAGGTGATAATTAGTACTTAACAACTACTAGTATATAAAATAATCTAAGTAAAATCAAAATTGTATCTTTAATTTGGGAAGGAGAGAACAAGGGAGACCAAAATGTACCAGGTTTTACTCTTAGCCTATAATTGCAGTCCCATCTGTAAAGTCAATCAGAATAAACAATTCCACTTCTCTCTTAAAAAAACCTCACTGAGGATTTTGAGTATCTGACATCCTTAATCCGTAGAAGACTCTGAGCAATGAGAATAACTTCAGTTGTGCATTAATTGCTCAATATACCAATAATTAAAAATAAAACAATTTCAAAGAAATACATTGTGTTAAAATCAACAGATAATAACAGAAAATGATCACAAATGTCTTAGGAAGTCTAAATTCTTTTATCTTACATACAGCTTAATATATCTGTCAGCTCAAAGATAATATAAATAAATAGTAGCAATAGTTTGTTGAGAGTATACTACATGTAAGACTCTAGGCCAGTCACTTTACACACTGTCTAAATTAATCCTATGATAAATGACCTGAAATAGATATTCTTATCCTAAATTTATATATGAGAAAACCAAGGTTGAAAGAGATTAACTACTTACCCAATGTCAAAAAGTTGGTAAGAGGCAGATTATAATCAGGTTACCTTTAAGTCTATGCTGTTTCAACTATACCATACTGCCTTTTAACACCATATTCTGCCAATTTTTGCTATTTAACATTTTAAAGAAAAAAATACTTTCAACTTAAATAAATAAAAGAATAAAGCTGATTAGTGTTTTTGAAATTTCAAAATAAATCATAAACACAATTTGGCAATAGCATTTTCATAAATTACCTTCCCAGCAGTGGCAAAAAATTCTCCATCTGGTGAAAATTTCATTAAATGAATTTGGGAAGCAGTTCTGTAAATTAAACAGATAAGGAATAATATTCACGGGAAATTAAGTAAGACAATGTAAAATTACTCCACTATATTCAGCAATTTCTTCAAATAATAAAACTTTTTGATAACACAAGTTTCACACTGACTTTTAAGCTCACACATGTAAATTTTAAAATATAAAACTGTAAATATAATTTTTTTGATGTAAAAATATCCATGCTTAAGAATCACACAAGGGACAATTTGTCAGTCTTTAAAACTCAAGAGTTAGTTCTAATTCCCTCAGGATCTGGAAATCTAATTTCAAAAGCCATAGATAATCTGTATTCCAAAATACACTTGCATGAACAAATCAACATTTTTAAATGAATTCTGTCTTAAGGTGGCATTTGAATAATTAAAGATTATGTGTGAATTAATGACCATCAAGGACTCATCCTGCCAGCTTCATCTACACGCTTGGCGAGTACTTGTTTTTCTTTTCCAAGGAGCTTTGGCTCATCTCCCTTCAATGCCTTCCCTTCTGGTTACACATACATGATGATGTCAAGACACCTTCCACTATCTTCTTCTTTTTCTTACCTAAGCTCATGCTTAGGTAGATTAATACTAAAATTATTTGTAAAGCAGGCCAAAGATGAATTCTGTCACAGTTTGTTCCAAATACAAATAATCTTTTTCCTGACTTTAAATGTAATAAATACATAATAAAAAATATTGATGCAGGTGGCTAAGAAGAAAATGAAATCATCTACAGTTTCATGATACCATGACACTGATTCGCAGGCTGGACCACTCTTAATGTTTTAATATACAGACTTCCAGATGCCTAAGTCTACTCCCCCTTTCTATCTACTCCCTGTGGGAGGGTATAGAAGAGGAAGGGATGGAAACCAAGGTCATATTTACAATTTGCTTTGTAACATTTATTTATTTTAAAATGTTATGGACAGTTTTACATATCAATATGTATAGATCTGCATTATTTTATTGGCTTATGGTATTCTATTACACAAATATGCAATGATTTGAAATAATTTAATAATTCACTGCTGTTTTCTCATTTTTCTGCTTTAAAAAAATGGTGCAATTGAGTATTCTTGCATGTGCATTTTTATCCATCTGGTTAGTTCTAAGATCTCTGCTCTTAAGACACATTATTAAACATTACTGGTCTCCATGATTGTGATCTTGTCCCCACTATGGTCTTTTCTCAAAAGAGCGACTAAAACAGTTTTTCAAACAGGGAATCAGATATCAACACTCTCTCTGCTGAAAATCCTAACAGACTCCCAAATCACTTAGACAAAAAAGAAAAAGCCTCACAGTAACCTATAAACTGAATCCTGACTTTGATCATTTCCCCTGTCACTCCTCACCTTGTTTACTTTACTTCAGCCACAAGCTAAACAGTTTGAGCACCTAATGTTTCCTCTGCCCGCAACATTCTTCTCCCAGAGATATGCACACATGGCTTACTGCCTCGTTTCCTCCAAGTCTATACTCAGTGTCACATCTGCTCTTCTTCCCCTTATCCTGCCTACTCTTTCTCTGTTGTACTTATGGACTTCTTTGTCTACATGTGTAACCAGAGTTTTAAATTTTTGTCTATATTTAGTAAGTTATAGAGACCTATATCTTAAATATAGTTAGTGTAATGTTCAGTTAGTCCTAAAACTTGCAGTTTCTAGTTTCATGGTTTTTCTGCTTACTTAAATAACAAACCAGCTCAAATAAATTATTAGTATGTCTAGTGCAAGTTACTACTATATACACTGATCTTGATTTAACTTAAAATTCTTCCCCTCTCCCAAATAAATGAAATACATTTCAAATTCACACTTCGACCCATGGGAGTTCCTTACTAGATGTGCAGTGAAGGCAATGTAATGATTTGCTGTTCCCTTCTTCCCAATTTTCTATGAAAGACCAAAACAAAGCCATAGCCCTCTCCAAAGACCTATCTTTGCAAAATCCTATTCCCTTTCCACGTGTTAACCTTTTTTAATAACCATGATCTAGCTGAGGGGTGCAAAATACATAGAACCAGCTTCTTTGAAATCTCCTTTGTAAATTCTATATATAGCAGGTCTGTGTTACTCTCACTTTGATATCTGATATGTATCTTTTTCTTGCTTCATATAAAACTGACCCAGGGAGAATGGCGTTTAACATCCTGTCATGCCTGTTTACCAGTTTATGTCTATCTCCCCCAATCTGTTCACTGCTATATTCCAAGCACTTTTAACCACTGCTTGGAACATGATAAACACTCAAAAAATATTTGTTGAATTAATGAGTAAAACCTAAAATTGTTATTAAAGGGTATGAAAAAATTAAGCCTGCTAATTAATACTTCTAAACTTCTCTCTAGAAAGATAATACCAATTGCATTCCCTTATTAACAGTATATAAAGGCAGCTGTTTCTACACTCACTGGTAATAAGTGTTAGTCATCCCCTTTCTGGACATTTCACATTTCTTGATTTCAAGTGAGGTCAGTCAACTCTTAATATGTTTATTATTCATATGTACTACCATTTAGTTTTTTTCTCTCCATTGTCCATTTTTGTTCTCTAATGAGATATCAGTTCTTTTAAAATTAATTTTAAGACCTCCATTTTAAAAAGTCACTAATCCCAAATTGCAAATATTTCCTCTCAAGTTTTTGTTTCTTTTCCTTATGGTCTTTTCGATTTACAGAAATGTTTTTAAATGCTATTTATTTTTCCTTTCCTTTCCTTTCCTTTCAGTTTCTAGTTTTGGTGCCATACTTTAGAAAGTCTTTTCCTGAGTCTATAGCAATATAATATAAATGACAAATGTTATCCATATATGTAATTTAGAATTTCCCATTAGCCACATTTTAAAAAAATAAAAAGAAACAGGTGAAATTAATTATATTTAAGCTAATATATAAAAATAGTATCATTTCAACAAGTAAACAATAAAAAATAGGATATTTCACATTCTTTTCTTTGTGCTAAGTTTTTGAAATCCAGTATTTTATACTTATAGTACTACTCAATTTGGACTAGCTGTATATGAAGTGCTCAACAGTGATATGTGGCTAGTTGCTCCCACACTGGATGTTGTAGTTCTAAAATATGAAAATTCACCTATATTTCCTTCTAATATTTGTTTCATTGTATAGAAATTCAATTTTTCCTTCCATTGACATTTATTTTGGTGCCAGATATGAAATATACTCTACCTTCATTTCCTCCCCCAGAGTAGCAAGTTTGCCCCGCTGATGTAAAATGTCACCTTCTATATTGAATCTCAGTGTATAATTGGGCCTATTCCTGGATCCTAATCAGTCTGTTCTTATATCAACAACAAACTGCTTGATCAACTGTAGCTTTAGAATTAATTTTTCTATACTAGATGTCTGTTCTTTTTTTCTCTCAGAATTTTCCCACATTTGTTCTGTTGATTGAAGTTTAGAACTATGCTCAAAAGTAGAAATTCTGATGGGATTTTGACAAAAATTATGTTTAAAATATAGATTACTTTGGAAAACATACACCTCTTCACAACAGAAAAGCTTTCATTCAAAAGCATGAAAGGTGTTTCTCCTTTTGTACAATTTAGCAAGTTCTACTTAATGATCTTTATACATGCCTTACACATTTCTTAGGTTTTTTTCGTAGTGTTTTATTCAACAGGTTTAAAAAAATGAGTATGTAGAACATGGACAATGGTGAATCCTCTGTATATAGGAAAAGGTTTGTAACAAAAATTGAAAAATCAATACTTTTTACGTTAGTGTGGCTTTACACAAACTAAAATGCATTTATAATGAACCACATGGAACAGGTCAATTTAATCTGCTAATTAATTGCTTACTTGCAATGCCAAATGCATCTCCAATCCCCAAAGTTAAGATCTGTTTTATCTGGGTTTTCACCTTCAGTTGGCTTTTCCAAGTTAGCATTGGACCAGAGTTGCAAACAGCTAGAGCCAGTTAAAAGACGATTTCCTGAAAAATATATATTATTCACCATTTATTATTTAGGTATTTAATTAATGAGTTAAGTTTCAAACTCAATATAGTTTCATATAATACTATAAATATAACACAGTTTCTTAAAAAAGTCAAATAACAGAGAGATTGAGAAAACGGGAGTAAAGTTGTATTTTAATGATGTTGAAGCAGCTTGGGAGAAAAGAGATCTTACAATCTCTTGTTCAACAAGCATTTAATGAACACCTTCTTTGTACAGGCACTGCACTAGGCATGGAGGATACAATGACAATTACAACACTGTCCTTTTTCATAATGAGTTTACATTCCAGTGGAGAAATATGGACAGGGGCATGAAGACATGTCAGTTCAAATTACTCCAAAAATGGCTTGTAATCTGGGATGGATAAGAAATAAGGTGCATAGCAGACCTGGGAAAATGAATAATGTTGGGGAAAATCTGAGGTCAGATTATGTAACATTTTTGACATTCATAAGGAGTTTGGAGTTTGTTATAGGTACTTGGGAGTTAAAGGTTTTTAAGTGTGGGGAGAGAGTTTACATAAGTGGATATGTATTTCAGAACAAGGGGTCTCAACTTGGGGGAGGAATATCAATAGAGAGTCTTGACCAGGCCTGTGAACCTCTGTTGTATATATATGCAAATATGCAAAGTTGTATATATAGTGCATGCACTTTTCTAGAGAGATAATCCATAATTTTCACCATACGATGAGTACTTTCAGAGATTCCAGTACTCAAAGAAAGGTAAAGATCCATTCTAGAAAACTGCTCCACTGAAGGAGAAAATTAGGGAAAACATAAGACAGAGAAACCTGGTTAACTGACTGTGATAATACTGATGGGAAATCAGGAGGATCTGAATCAAACATTAAAGTAAGAAGCAAGGATTTGAAAACCATTTGAAAAGCAGTATTTTCAAGGCTTAGTACCAATTGAGAAACAGAAACATAAAATAGGTTTCAAGCATAGATTTTTCAACTTTATGACTTGGGTAGAGGATTGTGATATCATCCAAACAAAGATAAAAGAGAAGATGCAATTTTAGCCAATAAAGGATTCACCTTGGCAAGTAAGGACTATGGATTAGTGTCTCTCTAAAAACATCCTTTTATTTCAAAAGGAGAGGGGGTCTGATTCAAAATATAGGCTTTAGAGTAGAAATCCCTGTATTTAATTCCCAAATAAGTCACTTAATTAGCCATGTGAACCGATCTATTTGAGCAATTTTTGAGCCTCAATTTTCTCATCTGTAAAATTAAAAACTTGTAGAGCACTGTGGTAAGGATTACCTATAATACATATAATGTATTGGGTTGGCCAAAAAGTCTGTATGGTTTTCTTCAAAAAATAAAAGACACATTTTTCATTTTCACCAATAACGTTGATTTGGATATTTTGAGTATGTTGGCCATCTCCCATGTGGTAGAATGCTAACTGTTCCCAATTAATGTCTTGATTTGATTACTCTCAACTTCAACTGGTCTACCTAACCATGGAGTATTGTCTAGCAAGAAATCTCCAGCAGGAACCTTGACAAACCACTTTTGACACATTTGATCAATCACAGCAACTTCTCCATACACTGCACAAATCTTTTTTCGTGTTTCAGTTGCATTTTTACCTTTCTTGAAGTAATAAAGCAAAACATGCTAAAAATGTTGTGTTTCTTCCATCTTCAATATTAAAATGGCTACTTAAATATTCACCAATTTTGATTGCCTTTTTTTAAATGCACTGATATGACAGCTGTCACAATACAACGTAACAAAAATGTTTTGAATGAATTTAAAGACAGCTAAGCGCTACTAGAAGAACCATCTTATGGAAAAAAAGCAATTGAACTTTTTGGCCACCCCAATATTTAGCACAGGCGAGGCACTTAGCAGAAGTTCAATAAATAGTAGGATCTATGTGTAAAGTCTCAAAGGCAGACAAAAACCCCCCAGAAAATACTAATGAGACATTCCATTTAAATAAGATTACTATTCCACTGATTAGCTTAACAACAGACACAAATCTCTTTTTTTTTGAGATATAATTGACATATTACATTATATTAGTTTCAGGTGTATAATGTAATAATTCCATATTTGCATATATTGGGAAATGATCGCCATAATAAATCTAGCTAACATCCATCACCCTGCATGGTTACAAATTTTTTCCTTATGTTGAGACTTTTTAAGATACACTCTTTTAACAACTTACAAATGTATAATACAGTATTATTAACTATAGTTACTGTGCTGTATATTACAGCCCCAGGGCTTATTTATTTTATAACTGGAAGTCCTTACCCTTTGACCACCCTCACCTATTTTGCCCACTCTCCATTCCTCATCTCTGGCAACCACCTATGTGTTCTCTGTACTTATGAGTTCATTTTTTACAAGTTTTATTTAACAGAAACTGAAAATAAAATTATCCCTTGAAGGATTAAGAATTTAATACAAAATACAATATAATTAATCCCAGGTATGGAAACAAAAGTAGGTAACATATGGTATAAAATATATTGATCTGAACACAAAGGGCGGCAGTATGGATACTGAAATAGGGAAAAAAATAATAAAAAGCCTATGACAGAAAATCTTATGATTTAAGCAAGACACAACAGCAGGTTTACAGATAACACAAGAACACTATAGTTAGTTTATTAATATCATCTGAAAAAATTTCCTTATATCCCAATACCTGGCAAATAAATATGTAAATACTGTTCAAACCCCAAACACTAATATTTCATATAAAATAATTACAATCTTTTTATAAATAATTACAAATGCATAAGTAATAATTACACTAATAGTCCCCAAATATTTATTATAGCTATAATCTATTCCTCAACCGAATTCTCAATTTTAAACTTTTTAATGTTAAAGAGAAAAAAATAAACTTTTATGTGAATTTTAGCTCAATTACAGTTAAAATGTAATGGTCATCAGCTGTTGTCAAGTTGCTACTAGATATGTTAAAAAATAAGTAATTTTCTTTTAATACTACTCTGTAGGGATGATTTTAGAAGAATTTAATATTAATACTAACATTAGTACTAACAGACCATAGGTACGAAAATTCCAAACAACTGCTATGCCATTACTTAAAAAGAAAAAAAGAAAATCACTCAATTCAAATATTAAGTGTTTTTGCTGTAGTTAGTAGGATACTTCAAGTAGCCAGTTCGCTTGCTAACAATATTCCTAAAGGACTTTATCATTTACCAAATACTTTCATGTATACTGCCATATCTGATCATTAAAAAACTATTTTGTAAAATACATATCTTAATTTACAAGTAAGTTAGCCATTCTTGATCTGTTAAATAATGTGTTTATGATCATGAAACTTGTAGTCAAATATGTGAACATGTATTGAGAGCTTACTATATGATGAGCCCCTAAAGATAACTAAATAAAATACTGAATAAAGTAGAATCTTGCCCCTTGTCTAATCAAAAAAATAAACCATGTAAATAAATAATTACAATAGACTTTAGTGCCGTAACTGTGTAATTTATCATCCAAAAATAACACCTGTGAGAGTAAAAGGTAACACAATTAGTAATCATATGAGGACAACAGGCATAAGCTGGGAAATAAGTTACCCTATTCACAATAGAGTTATATACAAAGTGCTATATTCAATCCCAAATTTGAACCCAGATCTGACCTCTTTTCACTGTATGCATAAAATTCACATGTAGGCTACCAGCAAGTAAACATCAATCTTGCAATATCATGAAAAGAAACATTTTAAAATATTGTGTGATTTTCTAAAAAATAATCTCAAGTGGAATTCCTGCTGCTGAACTATGGGGAGGCCTACTGGGAACAGGACTTCTATAGTCACAAATATGCTTGGAAGGCAGGGGTCCAAGGTCATTTTTGCCAGCTAAAAGGGGGGTCTCCAGAACCAGAGGGAGCACACAGTTCTTAAGCTTGAAGGTGTTTATGTTCAAGATGACACTGAATTCTGTCTAGGCAAGGGATGTGCTTTTGTGTACAAAGCAAAAAACAACACTACTCATGCTGGCAAACTGAACAAAACCAGAGTAATCCAGGGAAAGGTAACTCATGCTCATGGAAACAGTGGCATGGTTTGTGCAAAATTCTAAAGCAACCTTCCTGCTAAAGCCATTGGACAGAGAATCTGTGTAATGCTGTATACCCCAAGGATTTAAACTTACTGAAAAGTAAATAAATAAAATGAACTTATTTTCTTGGAAAAAAATCTCAGATAATCTCTTCTCTTATAAAATAATTTCCAAAGATTCTGAAATTTGTGTTCTAAATTAACACTTTTTGTCAACTATTTCAAAATGTAAACTATTTTATCTATATAAACTGATGGACTTCTAGTTCTGTGTTCCAAAGATAACTTCTTTTGTATATTCTAGATCAGCAATTTTCAACTGGTATGCCACGAGAATTTTTAAGACATGCAATATCTGACAATTTAGCCAGGGGCACTGACCTCTTTTCCCTTAGATTTTCAAGTTAAAAAATGAGAACAATCAACACAACCACTATCCGGAGTGACTGAATCAAAATTATACCTATTTTTTTTGTTGAGATCGGCAAAACAGATAGTATATTTTTTGGTGGGTCACAGAATTTTAATAATTATGTGTGCCATGAGATGAAATACGTTGAAAATCACTGCTCTAGATTCAAATTTCTAACTATCTACTGGATATTGCTATATCATATGCAAGCATCTCAAATCCCACACATTGAAACAAAACCTATGTTCTACTCTCTCTAACTCTTACATATTACTCGTCTTCTTATGGTCACAGATATCTGCAAAATCATGTGAAATCTGGTTGTCAAGTAATGTCAATTCTATTGCTTAAATGCATTTCATATCCATGTACTCCTTTCATTATTCATTCAATATTAATTGATAACTATTATATGTTAAAGGCACTGAAACAAGTTCTTATTTCTCATTTAGGCTACTGTAAAGGCATACTTGCCAAAGATAATTATAATTATGAATAATATAGTATTTATCCTCCTGTTCCTCTTGCCTCTAATCCTTCTAACTCTCTGCTACCAGAACACTCTTGCAAACCAATTGTCACTAGCCACTTTAAAAAACCTGTAATATATTTAGACAATTAAAAAGAATTAAATTCAAATCCTTTACCATGATTTTAAAGGTGTTCTATAACATGCTGCAATATTATTTCCTCATCACGAGATTCACTCCAGCCTCAATGAAGTACTAACCACTGTTAGAATCTATCTTACGGTTTCTTTGTGCTTTTGCTCATTGTGGCAGGTGAGTAAAAATGGCTTTGGAATGGTTTTTAAATGCAGAAATAGATAACTGGCACATAAACACATTAACACTTCTTAGAATTCACTTCTTCTTCCTTCCTACATCTATGCCCACCCTCATTGTTAAATTTATCTACTCTCATGTCAAAGGCTCCTCTTCGATGACACTTTGATTCTCCAGAGAGAATTAATGTGACCTTCCCAAAACAACAGGTATTCCTCCTACAGCTGGACACTGTTACAGGGCATTTTCATTTCACCATATGCTATAAAAGAGTGCAATCTGTTTTATTACTTTTGTGTTCCTCACAATCTCACACAAAGCTGGACTGAAATACATGAAAGTAATAAAAACAATGGGCTAGGAAATAGATATTTCATTTCAGTTAATCCTGCTTGTATTCTTACCTGTGGGATCCCAAGTTATATTGTGTGCTATTGATTCCAGAAAAAACTGACCAGTTTTCTGCCATTGACTAAATAATTCCTAAAATTAAAAAAAAAAGGTCATTTATCCAAATTATTATTGGTATCTTTTCTCTGACAAATGTATATGTTCATTATTATTACTGTTAATAATATATGTAGTCATTAATTTTTTTAGGTAAATTTACCATGCAGTTCTTTTTGAGGAGAAAAATGTTCAATTCTGTCCACAAAAACAAGGAATATGTGATAGAAAAGACTAGGGGCAGGATATCCATTCCTGGAGGTCCAAAAATCTGTCTTTATTATATTTAAACAACCAATAAGTATATTCTACCTTGGACAATACTGTTACTGACCTCAGACCTTTAAATTACTTTATTGTTACAAAGATTTAATTTTAAATATGTCTGTGTCTCTGCTACTTGAGGCCTTCTACTCTTTTAATGTTTTAACCTCACCTGAGATTACACGGTATGTGTGAAAAGTTAGAAAAGAGATGTAACACCCGTTATAATGTGCAATTTATGTCTTTTCATTCCTTAAAGGAATAGTTTTCAACTTTTTACCTGAAAACCAGTAAGAAATATATGTTGCACTGTGACCCAGAATATACATAACATACACACAAATGCAATCATAAGTAATCTACCCTTATTACATATGATGTACTCTAACATTTCTAATTCTATTTCATTTTCTTTTACATTCAGATTGTGGCCTGCTAAGATGATTTCACTAACCTTTATTAGAGACCCAGAAACACTCTTTTAATGTAGCAATTCTCATGCTTTAATACAAGAATGTACAGTAGCCTGGATATTTATTAAAAATTCAAATTTCAAAGACCCATGTCCAAAGGTTCAGCCTCAAAAGGTCAAGATGGGGCACAGGAATCTGCACTTTAAACCAACACCCTAGGTGATTTGGACACAGATGGCCTGCAGAATATGCTTTTATAAAACACTGCCTTGCAGGAATGGCTCTCAATCACAATGCACGTCAGAACCCTCTCTAGAAGTAGACGTACAAATGCCTAGACACAACCCTGCACCTACAGGTTTAGAAATCCCCAGGGCAGGAGCTAGACACGTGTATCAACTAGTGATTGTGAACAGTATGTTTTCTTCCTTAAAAGAATATTCCAGAATACACAAATGGAAATAATATCTTTTTTATGAGGATCTAAAGATTCTCTGAAACTGTATCTTGGAATAACAGATTTTGGGTGCCTTACACATCTATGATTTTTCCATCTAATCCAGTTTTCCACTTATTTATCAAGTCTTTTTTTTTTTTCACTCTCTCTCCAAAATCTACCTACCAATAAATCGGCCTCTTCTTAATGAGTTTTTGAAGCTATTATATCAAAATATCATATAATAAGAGTAAACAGGCAACTGAAAAATATCAATTCTACCCTTACTAATACAGGCATTTTAACATAACACACAGATCTATCAAAAGTTAGTTATTTCATTTAACAAATATATTGAGTATTATTTGAAATACATTGTTCTGAGTGACCACCTTTAAAATTTATTTTTAGTACTGTCAGTTACTAATTTATGAGGCTATAAGAGCTTTTAATAGTGGACTCATTCAGTAGTGTATAAACACAAAAATCAGGGGAGAACTGTGGACTCTCATTCCATAAAATTTAAAAATGAGTATAAATCCAGAGAAAATATTTTTCATTAACACAAGGCAGAAAAAAGAATGTGCACGCCTACGAATCAATAAAGCTGGTTTTACTCTTAGTTCTGTGGCTCAATGGCTGTTTCGTCAGTCAAGTCACATTTCTTTTTGGGCCTCTGCTGCCTTACTTATAAAGAAGGAAATAACAGCTGCAAACCTAAGTCAGAGGAAATATGTAAGATACTGAGTGAAGTGAAAAATGAAAACTATTAAAAGATACATAAAGGCATGTCTATTATTAAAACACTGTTTACATTTAACAGATTTTTATATCTCTGACATCATGTGATCATTGCATAGCCCATGCTGAATGAATAAATAGTAACTAATTTCAGAATTGAGCAAAGAGCCTCATAAAGCTCCTTGCTTAGAATTAAATATTTAAAAAGCAGCAGAGAAACCCCAGTCCTCTGGCTCCTAATAAATGCTCTTTGGACCACACTATACTCATCTTCTTTCATATGGTTTAAATCTCTAGTTTCATCTTCAGTGGAGATGGGTAAAATGACCTGGTTTGTCTGTCATATTTAAAAGCATTAGAGTACCCAAGAAATGTACTACATAACTTCAATGTTTATCAAATACCGTTTTAACCAGCTTTCAGAACTATTCCTGAATGTAATGTCCTTATTGAAAAAAATCCGCTGGCCTATTAGCAATTATATTACATGATATAATAAGTACAAGAAAATAAGTTCTGGAGGTATGTTAAGACTCTGCAATTAAAACCTGGAACTTTAAGAAGGAAATACTTAAGGCAGAAAAACTATAAAAGTAGGTCATAAAAGTGAAGAATAAAATGCCACATATGACTAGAAAATGGTGCTTGCACTAACAATAACTTTATTATAACTGCGACACTTAAAGTTGTTGACTCTTCAAATACAAAAGAAAAAATGTCAGAAAAAAATAAAAATATTTCAAGAAACTTCATTGGCACAATTTAGTTTAATTTGATTTCAGTGGAAGATTTAAACACTTTTAACATGAAAGTGGCATTTAACATTTAATTAGAGTGCTTAATTTATACTGATTTATGATCACTCTGATTTTTGTAAGCTAAAAAATAACACCTTTTAACACTCAAGACATTTCAATTCCTAAAAGGAAAATAAGTTACTGACCAAATTTTTCTTTTGCTTCGGTAGTTTAACTGGTTCAAAAACAGAGATAATATTTCCATAGGATGCTGCAATCTTTAAAAAAAAGAAAAGAAAAATTATGGATATGTTAACATACTTATGAATCAAAAGAGCAAAATAAATGAATAGTATAACTTAAAATATGCCCACATGTGCAACTTCAGGTACCAATACCTGAGAACGTCAGTTTTAGGGACCACCATGTCTGGATCAGAATCCCAGTACACACTGTCACTTACTAACTATGTAACTAGTAAGCTAATCTTTCTTAACCTTAGTTTCTCTATCTATGTTTATAATATGTGCACACTATCTTCCTAATAGAATTATTTTGATTATTGAAATAACACTTATAAGATATCTAGTATATCATTATAAGATGCAGAGTAAATGTTAATTTCCTTCCTCACAGAGTATATATTGAAGTATTCCTTGAGAAGTATAAAATTTAACATGGCTTAAAAATCAGTTTTTGGCCCTAGTGGGGTGGCTCAGTTGATTGGAGCACTGTCCCGTGCACCAAAGGGTTGCATGGTAGATCCCAGGTCAGGGTACATGCCTCAGTTGCAGGTTTGATCCAGGAAGGGACACATACAGGTGGCAATCAACTGATGTTTCTCTCACACACAGATGTGTTCTCTCTGTCTCTCTGTCTCTCTCTCTCTCTCTCTCTCTCTCTCTCTGTCACTCTTTCTCTCTTTCTCCAACCCCCCTTCCTCCCTCTCTAAAATCAAATCAATAAACATGTCCTCAGATGAGGACTTAAAAAATATCAGTTTTTACGTTATCAGTCCTCAAAGTTTACAATTCTGTGAGTGTATATTTAACTTTTTAAAAATGAAACTTAGATATGTTCCTTTGTGAACTCTCTAAGGAATGTGTTTAATATTCCATTTTATTTGAGTATGTTTACAATTTACTCTTTAAATCAATGCAGCATAACCCTTGCTGAATCTGTTTTATAAGGCAGCTATTACTAAAGTTTGAGTGTGTCACTAATGAAGAACACTGAAATATCAGAAGACAGATAAATAGATGAAATCAATCAGTGATAAAAATAAGAATATATAATCTAATGAAGAGAGGTAAGGAATGAAGATGTAACATATATGTGGGAAGAACCTTTCGATGGATTCATTAAGTGTTCTGAGGAGTTCTTAGGATACAGAAATAATCTGCACTGAGTTGGTCTGGGAGAGAGATTTAGTTTGGGCCTTTAAAGTGTAGGCAGTATTTCTTCAAAGGACAGTAATATTCAATTTTAGAAATAAGGAATAATATGAAGACTAAAAGATGCACTTTATGTTTGGAGGTGACTGACCACCAGCTGAAACAGAATAAGTGTTCTTTACAACAGAATAAGGAACATGAGGCCAAAAGGCAGGTCTGAGCCAGTTGTACTGGGCCCCGTGACCAAGGTGAACAGTTAGAACTTTCCCAAGGTAATATAAGCTAAGAAAGTTTTTAAGCAAACAAATGCAAGATAAATGCAGATGAATTTTCCCAGGAAAATTAATCTGGTAGTACTACAAAGAAAAAAACGATAATGATTACATACTGATGTCTATGGTATCAAGCAGCGTTTTCTTCTTAAAGGCAAACAGAAGTCCCCACATACTAGAACCTACAAAATTTTCTTCCTGATACCTGGAGGATCATTTAATTACACTGATGCTGGTAAAAAAAGTTGCCTTTTATCAGAATGATTATGAAATCAACTGACTTTTTCTTTCTAACTTAAACTGTCATGTAATCTAGCCACAAAAAGAGAATTCGTATTGGAAATTATTAAAACTAGATTTCTAATACTAACCAGCCCTACGTGTGTCTAGATGGTATTAATACAAGTGAGTTTTTATACAGTAATGAAGATTACAAAACTACAGAGGCAGGAGATCAAACAAACTTGAAGGAAAAAATGTCAATAATTTTTGACATTCTACAGTAAAGGTCTTTTTTTTTATAATACAGTGAGAATGAAAGGAGTGAACAAAAGACAGACAGATGAGAGACACTCGTAACTATATTAAAGGAAAGGGGACACAGGAATAAAAAAAGAATGGTCAACAACTAGGTAAAGATTGGAACAGTCAAAACTCTTAGTCATGGTAATTAAAGAAACTACCATGAGTTTCTTTAAACTAGGTCCCAAGAAAGAACTTTTCAGACTGGCAGGTCTACTAGAAATTATTAGATTTTTCAAAAAGCATTGGGTCCACTTAGGTTCCTCACACAAAATGCTCTGGTGAAATCATATAGTCAAACTAAGTACTGAAATATCTAGCAAAATAAAATTAAATAGATTTGTAAAGTTCATCCCAGTTTAGACCCTAAGGAGCTATACCTAGATCTGGCCACCTATTATATGGTGCTATATTAATCTATATATTATGCTGCCTATTAGTTCTGACCCTCCCAATTCTGGTTCTATATAGAATTGTCTTCAACCTGCTATAGCATCACATGCCATTTCTTTCATTGTTGCTATTTTGCTTTCAAGGTTATTTTACTTTTTGTATGCAAATATAAGTCCAGATAAAAATTTTCATTTTTCTTATAGACTTGCAATAAAATTAACAAAAATTATAGACTTTAGAAGAGTTTATCTTCATTTTAATACAAAATTTATCCAGAAGTTACAAGGAGATAACTACCTGTTTGCAGACACAAAAATGACTCTAGCAAATGATTTCTATTCAGTAGTTTATTTATAAATAGATGGAAAACTATTGTAATTCCTGTCCTTTGATCCAATCAATTTTAAATAAGTAAGCTTTATACTTGTTATACAGGTAATGAGTATTAAAGTTCTTTGTCAACTCATAGAGAATATTATACTTTATTTCAAAAATTATGTAAGAATAGAATTCCTGAAAATCTCAAAGATATATCTCAGAAAATCAGGGATTTTGTTCTCTACAGTGCATGTAGGGAGCCAAAGAAATCTGTAGCCACATTGTCCTTGAAACATAGCAAGTCTCTAATTCAATAGGAAATATACTTCAGAAAGTATCCTGGCATAAACCATATTTAAAACAAACCTCATTATAAGATTACAAACCTTGCCTTGTTGCATTGAACAGTCTACACATCCTACTTGAATATTTCCATGTTTCGCTCCTGGGATTATTTGTAATCTTTCAAAATCACTTCCCAGTATAACAATGTCACATCCAGATGCATAAGCCTGGGAAAAAAGGGAACAAAATAAAATAAAAATGATAAAATTATCAAGAAAATATTTATCATGTAAAATACTGGCATTAAACATTACATTTTAAAAGATTAATTTTGAATTCTTTTCTAAAAATATACATTATTTGAGAATATTTCCTTTACCTCTCATATACAGTTCTCTCAGCAAATTCAATCAATCCTATCTGCAAAAAATATACCGACTCTGTTCATTTCCTCCTTTTCCACTGAATGCCACTGCCCCTGTCTCAGCTCAGCTCTTTCCTATACTACTGTTAATAGTCTGACTGCTTCCATTCTTGCTTCCCTCTAATTTCTTTCCATACAAAGACAAAAGTGATCTTTAAAAATGTTTATTATACCAAGTAATTTTTTCTGCTTAAGCTCCTTCAATAGTTTCTTGGAATGAAATCCCAGCTACTTACCATGGTCAATGCCCTAAATGACTGTCCTAATTCTCCAAAACCATCTCAAGGTTCTCTTTCCTTCCCTCGTTTAACTCCTGGTCCCATATTGCCCTTCTTTCTGTTCCTTAGGCATATCAATCTTTTCCATTTCAAGGTGGTTTGCCTATCTTTTATCTGACTGGTCTTTGTCTACCTAGTTTCTTTTCAACATTCAGGTCTCAGCTCTTGATCTACCTCCCCCCCAACCACCTCCTTCATCCCACCCCTTTCTCTTTTTCTTTCTCTCATGTCTTTACATCAGTAGCATATATCATAATTTGTAAATATCTATTTCTTTACTAAACATTAAGTTCCAAGACAAAAAGGGTTTGAGTTTATACTGTTCTCTATGCAAGTACCTAATTGTAACTGAAGGGCCTGCTTTATAAATACCTACGGAATAAATGAAGTATTTAATTTTACAAAGACAGCCACCATAACCAAACAAACTAAAAGGTTATATAGTTCAAGCCTTGTTACCAAGAATTTACTAGCTCTTTTTGAATTTTACAATGAGCAGAATACTTCCAATTCTTTTTGTGTTCTTTTCCATACCTTCTTAGATCACAGGAGTTTCTTACATTACAGGGTACATGACTGTCCTAAAATTAATGTATTATAGGCCAGCATACAGGCTAACACTGATAATAAAACATCTATCACAAACTATTTTCCATCCTCAAAAGTTCTTGAAGTTTCAATAATTTTTTATTTTCTCATCATTTTTGCACATGCACATATACCTTACTTAATGCAAAAAATATTATACTTGATATGTACACCAAGTCTTTAATTCCTACCAAACCAAAATGGTCCTGTACGCAAGCTACCAAAAACATTAAAAAGGGACTTGTGAGAACATACAAATAAATCTGCTCATATTACAGACAAGAAAATAATGCCTAAACAGGTTGACATAACTTCTCAGTGGCAGAGTAAGCTTCAGAACCCTGATCTCTTGATTCTTGATCTAGTGTTATTTCCATGGCACCACAAAGACTTCCCTAGTTAATCATGCCTGCCTGGAATTTTCCTAAAAGAAATTAGGGACAATCAAGTCTGGTTACACTAGAGTCACATAGTGGAAAAAACTAGCTCAGTAAACAAACAAAATAAAATCTCATGATGGCCTGCTCACCTATACACATGTCCACAATAGGATCACAAGGTTTGTCATAAGACTATTAGCAAGAGTAAGCTCCAAAAATCTTATTTCAAGAAAATTTTTCATTCATAATACTCTAAATACCTTCATATTTTAGCAACTGATTTTTTCAGTATTAAATTTTGATAAATATCATTTGCCATGGTTTTCCCAAAATATTGTTTTGAATTTTGAATGTTTACAACTTATATTTCCTCCTCCCTATATATTAAAAGTCTTTTTAATTTTGCTTTCCTTTTGTTGTACCTGAAATTATCTACCTACTTCAGATATTGTGTTGTAATTATTTTGTCAACGGTCACGACTCTCAACTTTCCAGAATTAAGTCTACATTAATCCTGAAGTACCTCACAAAATTACTGTTTAATGCAGGTATTAAACATTTGTAGAGTTGAAAAAATGGAAAATTATACCAGAAATACACTTAGTCCTATAGAGAGGAAGATGTCAACTTATAATACAATTAACCCTTGATCATACAAAGGCTTATCCATTCTGGATTACCCTTGTTCTTTAGCTGCTGTATTATATTATCACTTGACTTTTGTCATTCATATTGTCATTTGACTTTTCCTTAGTGACAGTACTACAAGGTACAAAGATGTCTCTCTCTCCAGTTTTGGTAAACTTTAAATCCCATGAAAATTATTGATCTTCATTTGGAATATTTCTCATTCAATCCTCACTTTCTTCTCCCAGAGTTATAACAAATATATGGCAATAAACTAGTAGATGGGGGAAGATTATTATGCTTGGAGCTTATAATAAAGATCCCCTGGTTTTCTCGACTATGGAATTTAAATGTTTATAGTTTATTTGATTATATAAATAGATGTGGGATGCATGAAAACTCAAACCATGTCTGTATTTTCTTCCATTTCTTAATCACTGTCAAAAATTTTTAACTGTCTCCTAAAAAATCCTGCTGTGCATGTAATACTGGCTGAATAAACTATGGTATATAACCACAATGGAATATTATATAGCTATAAAAAGAATAAGGAGGACATCTATGAACTGACAATGGTGTTTTCTAGGAGACACAAAGTGGGGAAAAAAACCCAAAGTACAAAGGGCATATATAGTATGTTATTTTGTGTGTGTATGTAAGGAACAAGTTAAATAAGAAAACATATGAGTACATGTTTCTGATTATTACAAAAGAAACCCAGGAAAGATAAAACCAGGCAATAATTAAGTTTGTTACCAACAAACACAGGTGGGGAAGGGTGGAGTGGAAAGGATACAGGAAAGAGTAACATTTCTGAATATTATTATGACTTTTGAAAACATAAACACCATACATATTGAAAGAATTAAATCAAATCAGTGAGAATGCAGACAAATGAAACAAATGAACTAACCACATTTCAAATGAACATGATAGCCGCACTTAAGGAAAGAAGGCAGGAACAACTGAAGTAACCTATGAACACAGAATTTGACCATATATTTTGTCTTGGGTAGCTAGAAGGAAAAAACTAGTCTTCCTCCTGTGTTTTTTCTTTACTCTTATACTACTACCAAATTCACAAACTTCTGAGTACTGTGTGAAGGTTTTAAGGACACCAAGCAATTCTGTGACACCAACTGGGTGTCTTGTAATTGAACTCAGTTCTAACATTACCTAGAGATAGTGTCAGATCCTACAGTTAAGAAGTCAGTCTTAACTGAGACTGGCCTCCACTTCAGGTGCTTATCACAAGTACTAGGACCCCAGATTATCCATAATTTCTGTCCAACTTGGCTATAAATCAGAGGTTCCCATGACCTTCTCCTTCTCGGACATGATTATTTGCTAAAACAGTTCACAGAACTCAGAGGAACACTTAGTAACATTTACCAGTTTATTAAATGATAAGATAGCAGATACAGATAAACAGCCAAATGAAGAGATACATAGAGCAAAGTCTGGGAGGGTCCCTAGCATAGGAGTTCCTCAAACCCTGCAGAGTTTGGCATGTCACCCTCCCAGTACATGAATGTGTTCACCAAACTGAAAGTTCCCCAAATCCCATACTGTTGGAATTTTATGGAGGTTTCCTCATGTAGGTATGATCAATTATTAACTACATTTTTAGTCCCTCTATCCTCTCTGGAAAATGGGGGCTGGGGTTAAAATTACAAGCTTCTAATCATGGCTTAATCTTTTTGAAGATTGGCCACCATCCAGGAAGCATCCAGGAACCCATCTATTTGCCTCATTAGAACAAAAGATGCTCCAGTGTTCATGTCACCTAATTGCCAAGGGTTTCAGAAGCTCCGTGCCAGAAACCAGAGGGGGGACCAGGTGGCAGTGGCACAGAGATTGATACATATATTTTCTATTATCTCTCAGGCATGGTAGGGTGAAGAAATACAAATAAATTCTGAAATCCTTTTGTAAGTTTTTAAATTGTAGTGGTACAGACGATTGAATTTTAAAACTTTTTTAGATGTGTTATAGAAATGAGCCACAGTTCTCATTGTATAAGAAAGAACAAAGATATGAAATGGGAGAATAAATAATACAGTCATGTAAGGCTGGACAAGAACTGGAAACACTGATATAAAATCATGGCTTTCAAAATGTACGTACCTAAGTTCTTACTTAACGTCACTGATACGCTCTGGGACTTTACATGAAACTACATATAATGAAACCAATTTTGTTACAGATTAATTAACATAAACAAGAGTTATATTCCTATGGCATTTCATCAACATTATAACCAAATGACATTGAATGAAATGACATATTCAAGGACCTGCTGTATTTTCATGTACACATGTAAATATGTGTTTATACATGTATATATTATGTGTATATGCATATACATGTACATGTTTGTTAATTCTGTCCAATGAAAAGGCCAGGAGGAAACATTCCAGTAACAACGAGATCAAGCATCTTGATCTTGGTTTCCTTTTTTCTTTTTTCTTGTTGTTCAGTTACAGGTGTCCCCATTTTCCCCCCATTGCTTTGCCTTGCCCTGTCCAACTCCTGTTCCCAAAGACAATTCCCACCCCATTGTCCTTGACCATGGGTCCTTTATACATGTTCCATGACTTACTTGACCGTTCTCCTTCTTTTTTGCTCTGGGAATTTTTTTTCTACCTTGTCCTCCAGCTCCCTGATTTGATCCTCTGCTACATCTAACCTCCTTTTAATTCCTTCTACTGTGTTCTTCATTTCAGATATTGTATTTTTCATTTTTCCTGTCTCTTTTTGATAGTTTCTATGTCCTTTTTCATGTTGGTTTACTTCTCGGTTAGTTCCTTGAAGCTTCCCTGGAGTTCTCTGAAGTTCTCACTGAGCTCCTCGAGCATTCTTATAACCATTATTTTGAACTCGATGTCTGACAGTTCAGTTGCCTCAATTTTGTTTAGCAGTCTTTCTGCAGATTCCTCCTTTCCTTTTGATTTGGGGTTGTTTCTTTTTCTCCCCATTTTAGGTGACTCTTTTTGTTAGAATTATCTGCTTTGACTCCTGGTCTTTGTGGTGTGATCATCTGTGGTAGGAGACCTGTGGGACTCAGTGCTGCAATCTCCTTGATCACCTGTGCTTGATGCACTCGCACTGCCTTTTATGCCTTTTATGTGGTTGTAATTGAGTTTTGGTTGTTGTTGGGTGGTTCTTTGGTGCGTTCTTCCCTCTGGTTGACTGACTGAGAGTCACTCTGCTCTCCACATCTTGTATACTGTTGTGTATAGGTGCTGCCAAAACAAAAGCCAAATGGTCCAGGAAACAGGCCCACACCTGCAAAGATAACGTCCACCCACAATTATACTATCAACAGCCAATGTGCCAATATTAATAAAGTTGTAAAGAGATTAAGACTATTATAAGAAAGGAAAAACAAATGAGATGACTGAAAGAAAGGAGATTTTGCGAGGGTACAGGGAGGGACAAAAAGAGTAGGGAATAGAGACAAGGCAAAGTGGGAAAGAAAATAAAATTTACTTCATAACAAAAAAGGGAGGATGGAAGGTGGAATGGAGTAAGAGAGGAGAAGCATGTAATATTAGGTTAAATAGAAATTTAAAGAAAAATATATATTTGTATATATCTAGTGAGAGAAAAGCAGACAACTACAACAAATATATATATATATACACATACGTATATATGTCGACATAGATATATGTCTCTAATTGCAGAAAAATCTCCACCGCAGAGTTATCAACAACCAATGACCTAAGATTTATATACGTGAAATGGGAATAAGAGGGCACAAAGAAAGATAGGAGAACCTAAAGATGTCTAGAGGAAAGAGAAGTTATTTTGAGAGAATAGAGGGAGAAGGTAAACTGAGAGTGTGGGATGAAATCCCAGCTAAGACAGTGAAAAATTAACATTTAAAATAGCAAAAGGTAGGAGGAAAGGCAGGAGGAAGGAAAAAATGAAGTAGCAGGGGGAAACAGTGAAATTTGAAATTTGAAATGTAAAGATAGTCACTATCCAGAAATAAGATGGAAGAACTGTAACAACCACCACCATATCCACTACCTATGGGGAAAGACTGACAAAGGTAGAGAGATAACACAGTTGTTTAAGAGCAGGAAAAAGAATGTTAGATCATCAATGACAGGAAAAATGGTATTGAGAAGTTGAAGAGGGGGGAAATAGTAAGAATGCTGAATGGAAACAAACTGTAGCAAGAGAGAAAACAAAATTTAAAACGAAAATAAGAAGACAAAAGAAGAAGGTGAAATGGGGTAAAAGACGGGAGGAGCAATATGTGAGATTTGAAATAAACTACAATACAAAATCTAGTGACTTATGCACAAACTTCAAGGACAAGAAATGAATGTTCAAATACTATTCAGGAGAGAAAATATGGCAGGTGATAAAGAAAACCACAGTGGTTTTCATCTTGGTAACATCTCATATTTACCACTATTTTTTTCTTTTTGGATCCACCTCTGGTGATGTCAGGTGGTGTCTCAGTCTGGCTTTAGACAGTCTGTTCGAGACTACTAGGGATCTATTGTCTGTGGCTGACTCCGTAGTTGTTAATCTAGTTACTCTGTAATCAGCAGTCAGGCTTAAGTTCCACGTGGTGGGTCAGAGTAACTCCTGTGGGTGGGGTTATTGCTTCCCCTCAGACTGATACCACTCAGAAGAGGGTGGTCTGCCCGAGCAAGATGACTCCTGCCTTATGGGGGATGACTCAGCACCAGGATTCTGGCAGCTGCTTGCTCAGTTCTCTCTCCAAAGCCACTGGTCCCAGTCTCTGCTCAAGTGTCTCTAGTCCTATTTGCCCTCCCTTTACTGGAGCCCAGAGTTAGTGGCTATAAATGAAAAGTTATGCATTGGCTATTTAAAAGGCTCTCTGCACCTCCAGCTGTCTGTCCCTGGAAGAGAGAAACCCTGCAACCTTTCACAGCTGGATGTATTCTGGGTACTTTTCAGGCTCTGGTGCTGTAGGCTGGGGAACCAAGCTTGGGGTTTAGGCCCCATACTTCTCAGTGGGATTCCCCCAGCCACTGAAATATTCCTCCAGCACTTCAGCTGCTGCCCGTGGGAGCTCTGTGAGCTCTCGTGTCTCCTCCACACTCAGTACCAGTCATGTTGTGGTGAAGCTGTTTCTTCTGTCTGTCCACAGCGATAAGACTTCTCTCCCATTATTGTTCATCTGCTTATTCAAGATGATTTCTCTGAATTTTTAAAATAATTTCAGATTAGTCCTGGGAGGAGGTTAGTGTAGCTTTCACTCATTCCTCTGCCATGTTTGATCTGTTGATCTTGGTTACTAATATCATTCCCACTAAAAGAAATCAGGGATTCTCAAAAAAAAAAAAAAGACTAATTACAGGGCTGGGGTTGTGAAGCTATAATGAGACCCCAGAACACCTTCTTATGCCAGAAAGATAGTAATCTTTAAAAAAAAAAAAAAGATTGGGTAAAAATCATCATCGATGAATGCTCAATCCAGAGGAAATTTTTGATGACATTAAGAGTATCTTCACTATGATCATAAAGTATCTTTCATTTACTTCTTATTATTGCTGGGGGAAACCAAACAAGTTTTATAGTGGAAACACTGGGCAACACCTTGATGGGTCATAAAAATTAATATCACTAATGATAGATATCATGGCCCTCCAAATGTGATAACAAGAGAAGGACACAACATCATTTAAATATAATTTTGGGCAAAAAAGAATAATCTCATTCTAATAAGAGGAAACATCAGAAAATGCAGAATGAAAAAAGGTTTGTTTATAAATTTAAAAAAATTTTTTAAAATTTTTTTATTGTTGTTCAAGTACACATCTCCATTTTCCTGCTACCACTTTCCCCTGCCCCACCATCAATCCTTACCCCTTTGGCTTTGTCCATGGGTCTTCTATACGTGTTCCCTGATGACCTTTCCCTTTCTTTTCCCCCAATATGCCCCTAACCCCTCTCCTCTAGTTACTGTCTGTTTGTTCTTTATTTCGGTGTCTCTGGTTATATTTTGCTTCCTTGTTTGTTTTGTTGATTAGGTTCCACTTATAGGTGAGATCATATGGTATCTGTCTTTCACCCCCTGGCTTTCTTCACTTAGCACAATGATCTTCAGTTCCATACATGCTGTCATGAAAGGCAGGAGCTCCGTCTTCCTTTCTGCTGTATAGTATTCCATTGTGCAAATGTATCATAGGTTTTTGACCCACTCATTTACTGTTGGGCACTTAGGTTGCTTCCATCACTTGGGTATTGTAAATTGTGCTGCTATGAACATTGGAGTGCATAGGTTCTTTTGAATTGGTGTTTCCAGATTCTTAGGGTATAATCCCAGCAGTGGAATTGCTGGGTCAAAAGACAGTGCCATTTTTAGTTTTTTGAGGAAATTCCAAACTGTTTTCCATAGTAGCTGAACCAGTCTGCATTCCCACCAACAGTGTACTAGGGTTCCCTTTTCTCCACATCTTTGCCAGCATTTCTTGTTTTTTGATTTGCTTATGATGACCATTCTGACTGGTGTGAAGTGGTATCTCATTGTGGTTTTAATTTGCATCTCTCTGATGGTTAGTGATGCTAAGCATCCTTTCATGTCTGAGGGCCCTGTGTATGTCCTCCTTGGAGAAGTGTCTATTCAGGTCCTTGGCCCATTTTTTAATTGGGCTGTTTGTCTTACTGGAGTGGAGCGATGTGAGTTCTTTATATATTTTAAATATTAATCCCTTGTCTGAGGTATCATTGGCAAATACATTTTCCCATACAGTTGGTTTCCTTTCCATTTGGGTGATGTTTTCTTCAGCGGTGCAGAAGCTTCTTATTTTAAGGAAGTCCCATTTGTTTACTCTTTCCTTTATGTCCCTTGCTCTAGGTGACATATTGGTGAAAATATTACTGCTTGGAATATCTGAGATCTTCCTGCCTATGATGTTCTCCTCTAGGACTTTTATGGTGTCACAACTAATATTTAAGTCTTTTATGCATCTTGAGTTTATTTTTGTGTGTGGTGTAAGTTGGTGGTTGAATTTCATTTTTTTGCATGTACCAGTCCAGATCTCCCACCACCACTTGTTGAAGAGGCTATATTCACTCCATTTAATGTTTCTGCCTGCTTTGTCGAATATTAATTGATCATAGACCCATGGGTTTATTTCTGGGCTCTCTATTCTGTTCCATTGATCTGTGTCTGTTCTCATGCCAGTACCAGACTGTTCTGATTACAGTGGCCTTGTAATATAGTTTGATATCAGGTATTGCTATCCCTTCTACTTTGTTCTTCTTTCTCAAAATTGCTGTAGCTATTTGGGGTCATTTTTGGTTCCACATAAATTTTTGAAATGTTTGTTCTATATCTTTTAAATAGGTCATTGGTATTTTACTAGGGATCACATTGAATCTATAGATTGCTTTGGGTAGTATGGACATTTCGATGATGTAAATTTTTCCAATCCATGAACACTGTAAACGCTTCCATTTATTTGTGTCTTCCTTAATTTCTTGCTTCAGTATACTGTAGTTTCCTGAGTACAAGTCTTTTACCTTCTTAATAAGATTTATTCCTAGGTACTTTATTTTTCTTGTTGCTATAGCAAATGGGATTTTTTTTTCCTGATTTCTGATTCTGATATTTCATTGTTGGTGTACAAAAATCCCTTCAATTTCTGGATATTGACTTTGTATCCCACTGTTTTGCTGATTTTCTTATTAGGTCAAATGGTTTTTTGGTGGAATCTATAGAGTTTTCAATGTACACTATCACGTCATCTGCAAACTATGACAGTTTTACTACTCCTTTCCAATTCAGATGCATTTTATTTTCTTTCTTGTCAGATTGCTGTGGCTAGTACTTCCAATGCTATGTTGAATAGAAGTGGTGAAAGCAGACAACCTTGTCTTGGTCTCGATCTTAGTGGGAAAGCTTTCAGTTTTTACCCATTCAGGATGATGTTGGCTGTAGGTTTTTCATAAATGGCCTTTATTATGTTGAGGTATGCCCCTTTTATTCCCACTTTGCTGACTGTTTTTATCATACACAGGTGCTGTACCTTATCAAATGCTTTTTCTGCATCTACTGATATGGTCATATGATTTTTGTCTTTTCTTTTGTTTATGTGATATATTACGTTTACTGATTTGTGAATATTGTACCATCCTTGCATCCCTGGGATGAATCCCACTTGATCATGGTGTATGATCTTTTTAAATGTATTCCTTGATCCAGTTTGCCAATATTTTGTTGAGGATTTTAGTGTCTGTGTTCATCAGCGATACTGGCCTGTAGTTTTCTTTCCTTGTGGTGTCTTTATCTGGTTTTGGGATTAGGATGATGCTGGCCTTATAAAAAGAGTTTTGGAGTCTTCCCTCTTCTTGGATTTTTTGGAATAGGCTGTGAAGGACAGGGGTTAGTTCTTCCTTAAATGTTTTGTAAAATTCTGTGAAACCAATTGATCCAGGGCTTTTGTGTGTCTGGAGTTTTTTGATTACTGCTTCAATTTCACCAGCTGTTATTGGTCTGTTCAGGCTTTCTGTTTCTTTTTGATTCAGTTTTGGAAGATTATATTTTCCTAGAAATTTGTCCATTTCATCCAGGTTTTCAAATTTCTTGGCATATAGTTTTTCGTAGTAATTTCTTACAATCCTTTGTATTTCTGTGGTATCAGTTGTCATTTCTCCTCTTCCATTTCTGATTTTATTTATTTGCATCCTCTCCCTTTTTTTCTTCATGAGTCTGCTTAAAGGCTTGTTGCTTTTGTTTATCTTTTCAAAGTACCAGCTCCTGGATTTACGGATCCTCTGAATTGTTCTTTTAGTTTCTATGTCATTCAATTCTGCTCTGATCTTGATTATTTCCTTCCTTCTATTTGCTCTGGGCTTTATTTGTTGTTGTTTCTCCAGTTCTTGTAGATGTAGGGTAAGACTGTTTATTTGAAATGTTCCTATCTTTTTTAAGTAGGCCTATATTGCTATGAACTTCTCTCGTAAGACTGCCTTCACTGTGTCCCATTGTTTTGGACTATTGTATGTTCATTTTTATTTGTTTCCAGAAACTTTTTGATTACTTCCTTGATCTCATTATTGACCCATCCATTGTTTAATAGCATGCTATTCAGTCTCCATGAGTTTGAATGTTTTTGAGTTTTTTCCTTGAGGTCAGTTTCTAGTTTCAAGCCCTTGTGGTCCACAGCAATGCTTGTTATGATTTCAATTCTCTTGAATTTGTTGAAGTTTGTTTTGTGTCCTATCATGGGGTCTATCTTTGAAAATGTTCCATGTGCATTTTAAAAGAATGTGTATTTTGCTTCTTTGGGGTGAAATGTTCTATAGATATATATCACTTAGGTCCATTTGATCTAATGCATCATTCAGTTCCACAATATTCTTATTGATATTTTGTTTGGAAGATCTATCCATTGTTGATAGTGAGGTGTTAAAATCCCTTATGATAAGTGTGTTGCAGTCTATATTTTTCTTGAAGTTCTCCGGGACTTTCCTATATATTTGGGGTGCTCTTATGTTTGGTGTATGTATGTTTACAATGTTTATGTCTTCTTTACGGATTCTTCCTTTGAGTATTGTGAAGTGTCCTTCTGGGTCTCTTTTTATGGCCTTTGTTTTGAAGTCTATTTTGTCTGATACAAGTATTGCTACCCTGGTTTTTTTTTTTCCTGTCCATATGCTTGGAATATTTTTTTTCCAACCCTTTACTTTCAGTCTGTGCAGGTCTTTTGTTCTGAGGTGGGTCTCTTGTAGGCAGCATATGTGTGGGTCCTGTTTTCTTATCCGTTCAGCTACCCTCTGTCTTTTGATTGGAGGATTTAATCCACTTATATTTAAGGTTATTATTGATAGGTACTTATTCATTTCTTCCTTTTGTACATGTGTTCCCCTCTCTTTCACTCTTTTTCTTCATCTTCTTAAAGTAGTCCCTTTAGTATACCTTGCAATGATGGTTTGGTAGAGGTATATTCTTTTAGCCTTCTTTTGTCTGGGAAATTCCTTATTTTGCCTTCCATTTTAATTGAGAGACTTTCAGGGTAGAGTAGTCTTGGTTGCCAGCCTTTACTTTTCATTACTTGGAATATTTCTTGCCATTCCCTTCTAGCTTGTAGTGTTTTTGTTGAGAAGTCAGTTGCTAGCCTTATCAGGGCTCCCTTGTATGTTACTTCCTATTTCTCCCTTGCTCCCTTTAAGGTTCTTTGTCCTTGATATCTGCCATTTTAATTATGATGTGTCTTGGGAGTGGGTCTCTTCAGGTTCCTGATTGGGACCCTCTCTGCTTCCTGGACCTGTGTGACTTTTCTCTCCTCAGATTAGGGAAGTTTTCCATCATTACTTTTTCAAACAGGTTTTCCATCCCTGCTCTTCTTCTCCTTCTGGTATCCCTATTAAATGTATATTATTACGTTTCATGTTGTTCTGCATTTCCCTTAACCCCTCTTCACTCTTTTTGAGTCTTTTTTCATTTTCTTGCTCTTCTGGGAGCTTTTTTCTACCTTTTCCTCCAGCTTACTGACTTGATTATATCTGCTTCATCTAGTTGATTTTTGATTCCTTCTACTGTGTTGTTCAATTCAGAAACTGTATTCTTCATTTCCTCTTCCCTCTTGTTCATAATTTCTATGTCGTTTTTCATGCTGATATATTTTGCAGTAAGTTCCTCATAGTTTCCTTGTAGTTTTTGGTAATTCTCACTGGGCTCATTGAGCTTCCTTATAATCATTGTTTTGGACTCAATTATATGTTAGTTTACTTGCCTCTATTTCATTTAGCACTCTTTCTGAGGATTCCTCCTTTCCTTTGGATTTGGGGTTGTTTCTTTGTCTTCTCATTATTTGTGAGACTCTTCTTTTTTTTTGCTTCTGCTTCTTAAATTGATCTGTTTTTATTTCCTGACTTTGTGGTGTGAACTTCTATGGCAGGAGACTTGTGAGATTCAGTGATGCAGTCTCCTTGTTCTCCTGAACCTGATGCTCTTGGGATGCCTTTTATGCCATTTATGTTGGTTCTCTGGAAGTAATTGGGTTTTGAGTATTGTTTGGTCCTTCTTTGGTGGGTACTTCCCTCCCACTGGTTGGCTGAGGGTTACTCTGCCCACCACGTCTTGTGTGTTATTGTGCAGGTACAGTCAGTTGAAGCTGATTCTTCTGTCTCTCTTGAGGTTATAAGGCTTCTCTCTCACTATTGTTCAGTTGTTGGATCCAGGATTTCTCCACAGTTTATTTGTAATTCCAACTGGTCCTGGGAGGAGGTCAGTGTGACTTCCACTCACTTCTCCACCATCTAGCTGTCCTGTTTGTATCACAGGTTTATTTTTTTTAAAGGGAGAGGGAGGTACTATATTCTTCAAATGTCAATGTCAAAATGAAATTTTTAAAAGGAACTGAAAAACGATGCTAAAGACATGTTTGCTAAGTGGAATACCTGCCATGGACTAAATCCTGAACTGGTGGAGGTAAAAATGCTGTAGAGGACACTGTTATATCAACTAACAAAACTGGAACATGAATAATATATTAAATAAAAGTAGTATATCAATATAAACTTATAAAGTTGATAACTGTACTGTGGTTATGTAGAATAATACCTGTATTATAAAATACAAACTAAATCATTTAGGGTAAAGCGTCATGACATACTGTAACTTACCCTCAATGATTCAGAAAAAAATTTTTGTAGGAACAAATACACATACAGTGTATACAAATGATAAAGAAAATAGGGTTAAATTATTATCAATGGTCAATCTAATTAATGAAAATATGGTGTTCCTTGTACTATTCTTATTTTATTTATTAGGCATGAAATTATTTCAAAATAGTTATTTTCCATGTAGTAATGAAAACATCTAAAACCTAAATAATTACTTCCAAAAAATTTAAAATGTTCTTGTATCTTCCAGAAATAGTAATCATCTGAGCCTATTTTTTTTCTCCTTGACATTATGCTTCAAAGCCAATGTTTTTCTCTGGAATCCCAATTAACCCTCATAACAAATCCTAAGTTTATACTCAACAGGAATGTATCCAAATGCACACTAAGAGACATGTACAAGAACATTCACATCTATTCATAAAGCCCCAAATTAGAACCAACTCAAATACCCATCAACAATGCAATGTACAAAATAAATTGTAGTATAATCATACAATGGAATACTGAAGCAATGGTTCTCAAATTTTGTGGTCTCAGGAATCCTTTGCACTCTTAAGAAAGTATTGAGAGTAACCATCCTCCCTTTCCCCTACCCAAAAGCTTTAGTGTATATGGGTTATTACTATTAATATTTACTCCTTTAGAAATTAAAACAGAGAAAACATAATACACCAACTGCACTGGTAATCTAAACATCCCAACAAATAAAAGCCCAGGACCAAATAACTTCATCAGTGAATTCTACCCAACATTTAAAGAATAATCAACACCAGTCTTCCTCAAACTCTTCCCAAAAATTGAAGAAGAAATACTTCCAAGTTTATTTTACAAGGTCAACATTACCCTGATACCAAAGCTAGACAAGGATAATACAAGAAAATTTCAGACCAGTATCCCTGATAAATAAAGATGCAAAAATTTTCAAGATATTAACAAACTGATTACAAAAGCACATTAAAAAGTTCATATACCATAATCAACTGGGATTAATCCCTAGGATAAAAGGATCATTTTATAAAGGCATATATGACAGGCCATATATAATGAGCTTTTACAATTGTGTGAGACTGTGAAACCTTTCTTCTAAGATCAGAAGCAAGACACATGTGCCTACTCTCACCACTTCTATTCAAGATATTACTAGAAATCCTACACAGAAAAACGAGGCAAGAAAAAGAAAAAAAAGACATTCAAACTGAAAAGATGTTAAATTGTGCCTGTTTGCAAATAACAAGATATTATATAAAGAAAACTCTAAAGACTCCACCAAAAAACTGTTAGAATAAGTGAATTCAGCAAAGTTGCAAGATACAAAATCAATATACAAAAATCAGTTTCATTTTTATATACTAACAACAAACTATTCAAAAAAATGTTTTCAAACAATCCATTATAGCATCAAAAAGAAAGATCTTATGTACTGAAAACTGTGAGATGCTGATTAAAGAGACTGAAGATGACACAAATAAATAGAAAGATATTTGGTGTTCATGTATTGGAAGAATATTGTTAAAATGTCTATGTTACCCAAAGTAATCTACAGATTGACGTAACCCCTAGCAAAATTCCAATGGTGATTTTCAAAATAGAAAAATCCTAAAATTCTTATGGAACCATGAACGATCCCAAATAGCCAAAGCAATCTTGAGCAAGAAGAACTAAGTTGGAGTCATCACACTACTTGATTTCAAATTATATTACAAAACTACAATAATCAAAACAGTACAGTACTGGCATAAAAACAGATACACAGAACAAACAAAGAGAATCAGGAGCCCATACATAAACCCAACCATACAGAACCAACTAATTTTTAACAAAGTCACCAAGAATACATCATGGGGTAAGATCGTTTCTTCAATAAATGATGTTGGGAAAACTTGACAGCTACATGCAAAAGAATGAAATTGGACCCCTATCTTACATTATACATAAAAATCAACTAAAAATAAAGGTGTGAATATAATTATTGCAACTATAAAACACCTAGAAGAAAACATAGGGAACAAGTTCCCTGACATTGGTCTCAGTGATGATTTTTATTTATTTGACTCCAAAAGGAAAGCAAAAGCAAAAACAAAAAAGGAGGACCACATCAAACTAAAACACTTCTACACAGCAAAATAAATGATCATACCTGATAAAGAGTTAATATTCAAAATAGCTATGGAATTCATATAAATCAACAGCAAAAAACAAAACACTCCAATTTAAAAAAGGGCTGAGGAATTCAATAGAAATTGTTCCAAAGAAGACATATAAGTGGCCAATAGGTACATAAAAAGATGTTCAACATCACTAATCATAAGGGAAACATAAATCAAAACCACAAAGAGCTATGACCTCATACCTGTTCAAACGGTTATCATCAAAAAGACAAGAGAAAACGAGTTTTGGTGAAGATGTGGAGAAAATGGAACCCCTGTGCCCTCTTGGTGGAAAAATAAATTGGGACAGCCTCTATGGAACACAGTTCTTCAAAAAATAAAATTATCATATAGTCCAGCAATCCTGCTTCTGTGTTTACATCCGAGGATGATGAAATCACTATCTAGAAGAGATATAAGCACCCCCATATTCACTGCATAACTACTCCCAATAGCTAAGACATAGAAATAATCTAGGTGTCCTGAAGGATGAATGGATAGATATGATGAAATATTATTTGGCCATAAAAAGGAAATCCTGTCATTTGTGACAACTTTGAGGGCACTGTGCTAAGTGAAGTAAGTCAGACAGAGAAAGACAAATACTATATGTATGTATTCAACTTACATGTAGAATCTAAAAACATTGTACTGTTAGGAACAGAGAGCAGAACAGTGGTTGCCAGGGGGTGAGGAGTGGGGGAGAGGACAGGTTGGTCAAAGGGTACAAACTTTCAGTTATGAGTAAGTTCGAGGGATGTCATATGGAGTATGGTGACTATAGTTAATACTGTATTGTATACTTGAAAATTGCCATGAGAGTAAACCTTTAATATTTTCACCATACCAACAAGACAATGGTAATTGTACAAAGTAAAGAATGTATTTATTAACCTTATTGTGGTAAACATTTCACTACATATATATATTTCACACACATATACTTATATATATAAAATCATCATATTGTATACCTTAAACTTACATAATGACTTATATCAATTATATATCAATAAAACTGGGGGAAAAAAAGAGAGATAAATTTGTACAGGTGATCCAAACTGGATATCGTCCAAAATCACTTGAAAAAGACACAGTTTGTTAAAAGTAGTTCTAATAATTATTGAAATTAATTCAAGTCTTCTATAGTTTATACAACATGATGAGGTAATAAGGAAGTACACACTCACACACACATACACACACAAAGGAAAAACCACCTTTAATTTAAAATGAGTTGCACATGATTTCATAATAATTTGCTACCAAATTCTCTAATAAAAATCATCCATCTACCTGGCTTTAAATAAAAACCTAAGATGTAGCAAAATAAATAATATTTGTAGAACAAAATCTAAACTACTTTTACAGATTTTTCTAAAACAAACTATTCTCAAAATCTCACTTCAAAGTGCCATGGCTATATTGTGAAAGATGATCAAAACCGTAAGAATAGCACTGGTATATCAAATTAACTGTCGTGCTACTTCCTCTTCAAAATTAATATGCATCTGTTACAATTGGTACACTAGCTGCTTCTGATTGTAAGCAGGGCAATCTATGACTAACCAATGAAAATTAAATTGACAAATGAAAATCTTAATTATTAGGCACATGTAACATTAGATTTACTAACTCTGAGACTAAATGGGATGCACAGGAGGAACTGAGTTCATATGTGTGCTACCAAGACTATAATAAAAGCATGATTTTTAACTTTAAATTTTGGCAGACAACCTTCTGGAATATTCTAAATCTCAAAAATTATCCAAGACTGTAACAGTAAGTATTCTAATTTGGAAATCCTGGGATTTCTGTAAAACACTTATATTTCCTGTTTTTACCAACCATACCAGGTAAAGGTTCCAAAGAATTTCTTCCTGGTATATTTCCTGGATAAATGACTTATATTTGGTACATTGTAATTAACATTATTCTCACTTTTAAAAACAATATTAAGAATTAGCATTACTTCAATAATCTTAGAAGCATTTTAATTCTATTTAAAACACAGTATTTTAAAATAGGCCAAATTTTTAAAAGAGTCTAATTTAATACTCATAATGGCATATGAATATCACAAAAATCTCTTTCTCCAGGTGCAAACAGTATTAAACTTTCCCCTCCTGTATTCTCTCCACTCACAAAGATCCACATTACCCCTGCAAAAATAGAACCTTTCCATCCTCCCACCTTTAATGGATTCTCTAGAGCAGCGATTTTCAAACAGTGTGCTACAATAATTTTTTAAAACATGAAATAACTATTTAGGCAGGGGCACTGGCCTCAATTTCTTTAGATTGTCAAATAAAGAAATGCCAACAGCCCACACAACAGACATCCAGTGTGAATGCCCTGTCTTGAACCATAAATACATCGGTCATATAATAGAGCTGCAACTTATCTGTCACATAATAAGGTTGCATCTGATTCATTAATTTTTGGTACCAGAAGTCCTTATATATAACCATAGGTACCTGATCTTTTAAAAAGTCACTCTGGAGCAAAAAAGGTAGGTTACTACTACTACTATTGCAAATCAATCAAAATTACACCTATTTTTTGTTAGGGTGCACAAAAAACACATTTTTTGGTGTACCGCCAAATTTTGGTAATTAGTTTATGTGTGCCATGAGATGAAAAATATTGAAAATCACTGCCCTAGGGTGAACAGAAATTAAACTAAAGGATGCTTACTATGACAGAAAGTAGAGGAAGGAGAATGCTAATTAAGCCTTAGTTTTCTACCAACAGCCAGATAGTTGTAGTCAGTCTCTTGACTTCCAAACTGGGTCCCGCTGGCTGGGAACATTGGGTTTTCTAATCCAAAAGGGAGCATGGACCTATAACATGTTTACTTTTCCTCCTATAGCAAAGATGTTTAAATTCCATACTAGACACAGGAAGTCAAATAGTAAAATGATCTATTTGTCTCTTAGAAATTACCTCCCTTTCCATTTCATTCAAAACAGTTTCAACAATAAGTATGAATAAATTACAAAATGAAAAGAAAAAAGAAAGAAATTCAAAAAATTTACACTTTTACCTGCCCTGGATATACAACTAACTATAAGGGACTAGGTTGGAAATCAAATCCAGGTAATGGCTCTAGTATTGGGTCTCATCAGTACTTTAATCACTGTTCTAGATGCTCACAATGAAACCGTGCAAGACATGTACAAGGCAAGGCTGGTTAATGATTATAATGAAAATGCAAATAAAGTGCTTTGAAAGTATCAGATATGGTCACTGCCTACTAGAAGCTTTCATACTAAGAGCAAAGTCAAAATAGTTTAATGCCAGGTTAAGTAGTAAAAAAGTATGTAATTCTTGAATATACTAACTATATTAGTAATTGCACATTTTAAACTCTAGACTCTATGAAGGCTGGCATTCAATTTCATTTTTAGGCAAAACTTGACACACTTTATTGGGAAAACTGGATTTCAACTCTTGTAATCTTTCAAAACAAAAACAGATAAGTTATTGGCAAACATGCAAAAGGGAGGAATTACAAACACAAGACTGTCTTCAAAGAACGCACAACATATCAGGAGGTAAAAAAAATTCTTTTCAGGGGCCTTCGAGAAAAAAATCTAATGTCCATACCTCAAGTAAAACTGGAATTTAGAGATATTCTTTTTATAGTCTGCACATACCATGTACCATTAATCTTTGCTATTTTTCTATCAAAGAAAAAATTCATAATCAAAAGGTTAAAAAATAAAACTCAAGGAATAAACAATAGATTCTGCTTTTAATATGAAAGAAAAATGGGCAATTTCAAGAGAGGTATATTTAAGATGTATATATAGTATCTGGAAACTGAGGACATAAAATTTAGTTTACAAAAGAACTATCAACTTAATGTTGGGGATGAATTGTCTACAAAGGAAAAAGGTAATTGTTAACTCTTAAACTACCACCAAAACTACAGAGAGCTGTGTCCCTTCACACTAGACAACAACAAAAAATTATTTTTGCTTTATTTACTGGAATCCTTCCTGAGATCTGGAAGAAATCTTCGGTAGGTTGGGTGGGAGAAGCTAAAGTCTGGTCTATGGAAATGAACTTTAAAATTCAGCAGGAGGGAGCAATAAGCTGCATGATGGTGTAGGAGACTATATATGCTTTGGCATATTAACTCATCTCTTGTTTAAAATAACATGGAGGAATGCATCAAGGTTTTATACACACTTTAGATGGGTCATCTACATATATAAATAGGCCAGCATATTGTATATACTTTGAAGTTCATACCACCACTTACACAGATGTTTAAAGTTCTTAGAATTTACATAGGAGAAAGCACTCATATAACTTTAGAGATGTTACCATCTTATGATCTCCACTGGGAAAACCTTGAGTAAATGCTGTCTATCCCCTGCCTGTAAATAGCAAGAACGGAAAGCCATATCCAGCTACGGTTCCTCACTGAAACCCTCAGAGTTCACTCTTCTGAGTATTCTGGCTAGGTTCACATTTAGAATTAGAATTTCTAAAACTGCTAGCTAAGGTCAAGTGCAAGCTAAGGTATGCATGTGTTACTCTACAGAGGAGGTACAGACTCTATTTTAAAACAAAGTATTTGGTTGGCATAAATCTAAAAGCACAATTCAGGAATCAAATGCCTGCACAATGTTAAATAATAACTATTACTTATTCTGACTGACAAAGACCACACACACACAAAAAAGTCAAAAGTAGACAAAAAGAAAACCTGGATATCTGTCAAGAAGTTTACTTTGTTTCACTTATTTATGTAAACTTTAGTTTTACTTTTCATCATAACTAAGGGACAGCTACACAAGTTGTAGCCTCAGCATTATAAATATATTGTTTAGATATTAGGGATCATGTGATTACTGACTTAGAGTTTGAAGTTATTATAAAAACTATAATTAAGACAGAAATTTCCACTATAGTAGTAAGTAGGCAGAAATTTGGGGCCTTCTTCCTTCCCATATCTAGATAACACTAACACTAATGAAAAAGCAAATCACTTTCGGTAAACCTTAACCTTGAATTACCATTACACAGCAAAAGGAGTTTTGCTGAAAACAGTAATACAACTTTTAGTAATTAATGTAAGCAATCTAAAATAAGTAACTTTCCCAGGATACTAAACTGTTATTTATGGAATTCACTGGATGGCACGAGTAAATTATTTATGAAAAATATTTTTTTCTAAAGTCATTCCTCCGTAAATTTGAAGAAAAATAAATAAAAAGCGCTGTTTTACTACATTTTTAACCAGCGCTAGTGGTTAACAATCAGTAACTGAAGACATCCACTCTTTCTAACTACAAGGATACTTGACCTTAATTTAGAACAAGAAATGAAATCAATCCCAGATATTTCTAAACTCATCAATTTTTGCTTATACAGTGGGATAATAAAAAGCTCCCCACTATCCCCCCAACACCCCCTCCCCCCAAACACTAAACAACAACGATTTTTGTATAAACGACTTTGGCAAGCCATCCCAGCCCAAGGACAGCAGACTAAACACTTAAAATATCCCACAAAACATTCTGACTTCTGAGTTCAAGCTCTGTACAGTAAGTACCTGAAAGACCAAAAGGTTTTTTTGCCTCCTTCCTCTCCAAGGCTAGGTGAGCCCGACCCTGGGGGGCGGGGACCTCTGTAAGGACATGGGGACCCCCGAGGGGGCGACGACGCGTGCTTGGCCTTTGCCCGTCATTTAGGGCCGAGCCTGGCTGACTCAGGGACGCGGACACACCACGGGCGACGCTGGAACCTCCCTTACTCACCGTAAAGGGCTGGTCTCTGACGCTGCCCACGGAGAAGCAGTGGTCCCCGGGGTTCACAGCCCCGGTCAGCACCTGGTGCAGGTTCATGTCGGCGCCTTAGTTCAGCAACGGACACTGCAGCCGGCTCATACTCAGGATCTGCGGCGGCTTCCCTCCCTCCTTCCCTCAGGGGCGGCGGCCGCTCTGGGGCGGCAACCGCGACAGCTAAGGGCGCCAAGAACCGAAGTCGCGCAGCTGGGGCCCGCAGCTCATCCCGAGCCCTGGCTGGCAAGGCCCGGAGGGGGCGGACCCGCGAGCGGGAGGAGCACCGCCCTCGTCTGCGCACCTGTCACAGCCCGCGCAGGCCCAGGTGAAGCTCGGGGGTCGACTCTGAGACCGCGACCCCGGCCAGCTCAAAGGCCTGGAGGGCCGCGCTGTCCACACACTTCTGGGTTCTGGGTGCCTGATTTGACGAAGGCCGAATAGCGTAGGCAGTACCCTCTTGCCCTCCTCGCCAAACCTGTCCAGCCCCGGTGTCCGCCACCCCTACAGGCCTTGACCACTCACTACTTATCGCTAGGTCCTTTCCGCCAAAATATCGCGAGATTTCCCGCGGGAAAGTGGTGTACTGCAGTAGAGGTTTTTTTGTGTGTGTGTGTTTTTTTTAACCACCATAAAGTATACCGATCAGCAAGTGGATAAGAAAACTCCACTGCTACATGCTAGCCAATCCCGAGCTCCATTCCACTTAGGGCTCCGCCCACTACTGAGGCCAGATGGACGTCTTGGTGGCTGGAGAGCGACTCTGTCCATTTGGTTGTTGAACTTAAGCAGCCTAATAGAAACGTAATGATCCTAGATGAGGTGACAGTTTTCAGGTCGTGCTTTAGGTTAGGGCTTAGTCTGACTGTTAGGCCCGGGAATTTAAAAGAGTGAAGTGCTTTAGAAATGGAATTGAGTTGGCCTCGATCCTAATAGAGACTACAAGTCCCAAGAAGCACCGCTCCCCATGCCACTCGGGAGTACTCCAGGAAAGGCGACTCTGGAAGCGTCTCTGTCCTGGCGTCATGGTACCAGCGTTAACAACTCGCTAAACAGGATAATTTTGAAAGATTTTATCGCTTGACCAGTACTAAAATGTTTTCACTTAAGTTTACCAGAAACATGCGTTTTGATCGTGCTGTAATAATCCTGCCTAAGCCCTGCGTTGAATGTTTTGGAAAACCTAAAAATTCCGAAATGATTAGCGTCACAGTTACAATTGAGATTCCAACACTCCTTGTATTTAGACACAAGTTTTGTGTTATTGTTGATAAACATTTGTTTATACAGGGTCCTGCAAAAGTAAGGCCTGCTTGAGTGTGGTTGGTAGGGTAATAGTATGAGTGTAATAATTTATACTTTCAATTTGAACATTTAACCTAAAATGTCATGGTGTACTTGGGTGCGATATTGTTATGTTACAGAATTACATGCTTATGATTTTGTAATAAAAGATTTTATAATAAAAAGGGGGCGGGGGCATTATTTATTCTGGACCCTGTATGTCTCCTCCCATATACCATAAGTGTTAGGGACAGACTGTGCCCTGCTCATCTCTGTATCCCCAAGTATTCAGCATAGTACCACTTCCAATTTATAAATTTCAGTTCAGTAAATGTTAAATGAATGAATGTAAACAGGAACTCTACACCTAAAAAAAAAGTAGTATTTAAAATTACTCAATTTATTTTATATACTTTTGTTGTTTAAAAAAAAACTTCACTTTAATATTAGGATGGAAGGAGTACTAGTAATTTTATTTCATTTTGCTTTCCTTAAGTTTTTTGCAATGTACATTTCCTTTGTTTTTAAGGAAAAGTTTACTTAAAAAAAGTTAAAGAGCCATCTCCCTTTTTTAATTTGAAAGATGTAAATGAATTCCATTATTTATTCCAGTCTTTTCATAAAAACGAGGGACTTAAAACTTAATTTGCCATTAAAAGAACTATTTTACTGAGTTCTAACATACAGTTTAATTTCTATTTTAATAATTCAAATTTCATTTAAAGTGGCTTTAAGTAAATTTTATATTTTAGACCCTAAATCAAGATTTTTCTATGTCCTACATAAATTTTGTGTCTGTCTCTAAAGCTTAACATATTTGTGTATTCCATTCTGCCCACTTTTTTATTTTGAAGGGCATGCAGTATAGCAAAATAAAATAAACGATGTGACCTACTAGTTAGGAAATCTGATATCTGCTTCCGATCTTCCTGTGTGACCTTGGAAAGTCTTGTTAATTTTAAAACTCATCCTCCTTACCTATAAAATTAGCAAGTTTAACCTGATTGTCAACAACATTTTGCTTCACTTTTTCATTCACACAACTCTATACATCTGTTAGCTTTTATTAAATTCCTTTAGCTTTGAGATAGATTCCCTGAGTTTGAATCCTGGCCTAACTACTCAGACAAATTACTTAATCTCTTGTGCTTTACTTTTCTTGTCTATAAAGTGAGAGTAGTAGATTTTTTTCATAATTATCAGGAGGATTAAGTGAGAACATTGTCAGAATTCAATGGATGTTAGGTATTTTATTATTATTATTCTTAAATAAACCTAATGTTTTGACACATACTGCCTCTTTCTAAGGTTTTACAATGAGTGTCAACTTCAGTCCTAATCAAACTTTCCAGGGATGTTTAAGACTGCCTCAAATGCTCTTGAGGCCATCCCACTCTTAGTATCCAAACTCTCATCCCACTCTGTATCCAAAACTATGGGACTACAAAAGCTAATGAAAAGCATGGACATTTTTTTTGCCTCTGTTTACTGTCAACAAGGAGTTGACTATGTATTTCATTGGCAAAAAATTTATTAAGGAAAAAGAAGGATTGAAATCCAGTGCATACAGCTGTGCTGAATCAGACACAAGAAGACAGCAAGAAGGAAGTTCTTATTAGAGGGAAAAAGGAAGTTAAGGAGAGGGGATGTGACCATAGAGCTTTGTTGTAAAAACTGAGTTCTTCCCACAGTGCTGTCCATAGGAATGAAAGGTGTGAAAACTCTTCCCACGGGCCCCCATGATTCCTCTCTTCCTTAAGGTCTCTGTCATAAATTATGACAGCTCTTATCAGAAATATTGTACCACTTTATTAAATTGCCCATTAAACCATCTATCTTTGATACACAACACAATGAACTATTTCAATGAAACAACTAAATGTTTGTAATTTACCTATTACTTCCACTGCAACTCTGGCCTGCTGTCTGGTTTTATACAGCCTTTGAGCTAAAAATGATTTTTACATTAAAAAAATTTTTTATCCTCACCCAAGGAAGTTTTCACTGCTTTTAGAGATGGGGTGGGGGGGAGAGCGAGAGCAAGAGAGAGAGTGAGAGAGAGAAAGAAACATCGATGTCAGAGAGAAACATTGATTGGTTGACTCTTGTACAGTACCCCAACCAGGGATTGAACCTGCAACCTAGGTGAGTGCCCTGCCAAGAATTGAACCCACAATCTTTTGATCTACAGGACAATGCTCCAACCAACTGAACCATACCGGCCAGGACTCACATTTTTAAATGGTTGAAAAACTCAGTAAAAGAATAATATTGAGTGATACGTGAACATTATATAAAACTCATGTGTTCATTAATAAAATTGTATTGGAACGTACACAGGCATAGCGTCTGTGGCTGCTTTTACACTATAGTTGAGCAATTGAATAGTTTCAACAGAGACCATATAGCTTGCAAAGCCAAAAGTATTTACTATTTGGTCCTTAGACAAAAAGTTTGCTGATTCCTAACCTCTAGGAAGGATCCTCTAGTGCTCTATGAGCTATGAAATAGTTTTTGCCATGAAGAATTGTTATCGTACTGTATGGCAGCTTAATTAGCAAAACATTTCATATTAATGATTATACAAGCATCTTCAATATATCTGTTGTATGCATCCCTGATGTCCCAATATTTATTATGGCAGAGAGCAGATATTCACTCTATAGCTGAATGCAAAGATGAACATAGGCAGGATCTGATTTACATATATATAAAAGTTTCCTTGAAAGAACTATTCCAGAGAGGTGGCTATAGATAATTCCTTTGCTTTAAGAGCTGCTTCTCATAAATCACCTCCTAATGTCACTCACCTCTTCTTAACAAGGGTCTACCTATTTCTAAATCCAATCTTGACTTCTTATAGAACTCGAGTGTCACTCTAACCTTGTGGCAAAATTAGTAAGGAAAAGAAATGGAGGAGAAGGTAAATTATACAGGTTTCTGCTTTTCATCATCCCCTCTCTGTAACCTTCCAGCCAGAGCCACAAATCTAACTCCTGACGACAACACACACACACACACACACCACACATTCCCAGGGAATTCTTGAATCTAATTATTCCCTGACCTGTAATTGAATTTTATCATTATTTCCTTTGATTACTCAAAGGTTGTGTGTTTTCCCTTTAATTTTTAAAAGTTTCTTTAGTTTTATTTCTTAGAAATAAAAGAGGAAGGCTAGCTGTAAAAAAGGAAGTCTATTTTAAAAAGTAAGATTCTGTGTATTTTGCATTATTCTTAGCAGCAAAATCTCTTAGAAAACAAAGTACTACAGTTTCTGCAATGGGCAGGCCAAAGAGAAATTATGCTTTTTTCAGTGCTAGTCTTAAATGGGAAGGGAGACTTTTATTAGAGACTCAACGGTGGTGACAATGTAAAGAAAGCAAACAGGCTAAACTCCGAGATCCCTGTGGGGAAAAAGAAGCATGTGGGAAGGCAGCTCAGACTGAGAAGTAATCGTGCTTCTTTCTCATTCTCCAATTTCCTCATATTACCCTCCTCCCAGCCACCTTCATCATAACCTCATCAATATAAATCCATCTCCTCCCAGGACCCTGCCACTGGAGCCACCAATAGAAGCCTCAGTCCCTGTTGCCAACTCCCAATAAATGAGGAAGGTCAGAAATAAAGGGAGTCCCTAATCCCATAACTAGGGCTAAATCAGGGGGGCTGTGTCATTGAACTTCACACAAACATTCCAAACTCATTATCTCATAAAAATAATATGACAGTCTCTGTGCAACTAAGATATTGACTGGCCCAGGACCCTGTCTGTACTGCCAGCAGCAACTTTGCTATAGCAAAATTAACCAGGAATATTATAGGGTATATAGATATTTGAGCCATGATACAGGACCCTGGCCATCATTTATAACATTACTATAGAAAAATTAATTCCAATACCTCTAAAATTTGGAGATAGCCATTAAATACTCTTGGCTCACATTCACTTGCTCAGCTGGAAGTTTCTCTACCCTTAAGCATGTAAAGGGCAGTTCTTTATAAAAGCTACTGTTTATTAAACACCCACTGTACACTGTAATTTTCTTTATCTTATTTAAATATCAAAAGGATAATATCTCTGTTTTACAAATAAAGAAACCTAAACTCAAAGAGATTAAATAACTTACCCAAGGTCACATTAGATTTGTGTCAAATCACCATTAGGATTTGAACTCAGATCTCTTGGGCTAAACAGGTTTCCTAAGAGTTCTCAAAAAACTCCTGAAAGCCAAGGTGAATATAACCATAGGTTACCACTTATCCTCTACCTGGCAAGGTAAGAGGAGAGAGGAAATGTGAGTTGACTTCTTTAAATGGAGCCTTCAGTGAGTCTCTGGTAGAAAAAGGAAGGAAGGAAGGAAGGAAGGAAGGAAGGAAGGAAGGAAGGAAGGAAGCCCTATCTTTTAAAACACTTTTCTCCTTCCCTTTTTCATAATGAAAGGAAAGCTCACCTTCTTACCTTGACCCACTCTAAACTATAAAGGCCAGCCTTTTTTAAAAAAGGTAAACTAAACACCTCCAACCAAAAAACTCCCTGAGGCTCAGCCAATTAGGTAAATACTCACTTGGTTAAAGGCAAATGCTTCTAGGACAGTTTTTGAAATACCAGTAAGTCACACCTATCAGTTGTGTCTTTTTCCAGATGTGGCTCTTCTTGTGCCTATTGGATTTTTTTAGGATGAAGCAGGACTCCAGAGATGTAATTTTCGTCTTTCTCCTCTCTCTTTTCTCTCGTGATGTATGCAGATGACTCTGTTCCTTTCAAATTTTCAGGGTCAAGTAGTTACTGGCCATGAAGATGTCAGCCACCGTGAAGGCAGCTGCAGGAGATGTCAATGTTACTTTGGAAGATTAACAAATGATAAACAAATGTGCATGGAATATGAGTAGAATCACAGAGCTGAAGGAAGAAATATATGTAAAAAAGAAACAACCCCAAAGTTTAGAAGATGCTTGCAAGGATATAATGCTTGCAGATGACGACTGTCTAATGACTACCTTATCAAGTTGGCGATGTTTTCATGAGTCATTCTTGAGAAGAAACATAAGAAAGGATAGAATAAGCAAAGAAAACATTGCAAAAATAAATGGATGCCTTTGAATCCAGAGAGGAATCAATTTAGCGGGTATTAACAGATTTGAAATTTCAGTTATATGCAAAATTTAAGAGCAACATAAACCTTGAAGCTGATGAAAGTTAAATATTTTATAATACTTTAAAAATTTGTTTAATACACTTGAATATTGCTTAAATAGTCATTTCCTTTCTTTTTTAAAAAAAGATATTATTTAGTTTATTTTTAGACAGGGGGAAGGGAGGAAGAGAGGGAGAGAAACATCGATGTGTGGTTGCCTCTCACGCACTCCCTACTGGTGACCTGGCCGGCAACCCAGGCATGTGCTCTGACTGGGGAACCGAACCAGTGACCCTTTGGTTCACAGGCAGGCGCTCAATCCACTGAGTTACACCAGCCAGGGATCCCTTTTTTAAATGATACAGAGGCCTGGCTGGTGTGGCTCAGTGGATTGAGCACCAGCCTGAAAATCAAAAGGTTGATGATTTGATTCACAGTCAGGACACACGCCTGGGCTGTGGGCCAGGTCCCCAGTTGGGGGCATGAGAGAGGCAACCAATCAATGTTTCTCACACATCGATGTTTCTCTCCCTCTCTTTCTCCCTCCCTTTTCCTCTCTCTAAAAATAAATAAAAATAAAATCTTTAAAAAAATTTTATAGAAAGCAAAACTTACTTTTTTCAAACATTTTTATTTATTTAATGGAAACTTGCCTACTTTCACATCTTGCTTATTTACTTTATATTTTTTAAAAAGACAGTATTCATCTATGAATTTTGTATAACAATTATATCAAGTGGTGGGTTTTTAAGACATGTTATTAAAATCAGTTAAGATAAAGAAAAGTAATTACTGACCAAGAAACAAAAGCAGAAACTTCCCATTCCCAAGTAGATTCAGATGTAATCTGTTAACAAAATAAGGTACCACTCCAAAAGGAGACATTGGAGAAGAACCAAGCTGTGTCTATAAGGAATCTAACAATGAGGTGGCACACATATTTATATTGTTTCAAGTTCACCTGCATCTTACCACTTCACTCTGAAAATATCACTACTATCTGGACAGTTGAACTGTTTGATTGGGCAAATGGTGTTTCTCTCTGTTTCCATGCTTCTGCACTATTAAGTTGGTTTAGTAATAAATAAGTGAGAACTTTTCTTTGGAAAAAAAAAAAGAAGTGAATTTGAAATGGAAAAGAGAGGCCAAGTGGAAGACAACAGAGAGATTTGTTTAGTCAGGCACAACTTGTGGGCCGTGGACTCTGGGACAGGCATGAAGAAAAGAGAATATCCCAATCAAAATCCCAGAGTTATTTTGTGGATATTGACAAATTGATTCTAAAGTTTTATGAAGAAAGCAAAAGACCCAGAATAGCCAACACACTATTGAAGAACAAAGTTGGAGGACAGACACTACCCAATTTCGAGATTTATTACAAAGCTATGGTTATCAGGGCAGTATGGTATTGGTGAAAGAATAGGCAAATAAATCAATGGAACAGAATATAGAGCCTAGAAATAGACCCACATAAATATAGCCAACTGATATTTGACAAAGGAGCAAGGGCAATACAGTGGACCAAAGATAGTCTTTTCAACAAATGGTGCTGAAAAAAACAGGGCATCCACACGTCAAAAAAATAATCTGGACACAGAATTTACACCCTTCACAAAACTAACTCAAAATGGATCATAGGCCTGAATAAAGCACAAAACTATAGAACTCCTGCAGGATAACACTGGAGGCACTAGGTGACCTTGGGCTTAAAGATGACTTCTTAAATATAACACCAAAGACATGACTCATGAAAGAAACAGTGGATAAACTGGACTTCATTTAAATAAAAAACTTCTGGTCTGTGAAAACAATGTCAAGGGAATGGGAAGACAAACCACAGGCTGGGAGTAAACATTTACAAAGACCCATCTGATAAAGGACTATTATACAAAATATACAAATAACTCTTAAAACAATATGAAAACAAACAACTGGTTAGGAAATGGGCCAAACTTTGATAGATACCTTACCAAAGAAGATATATAGATGGCAAATAAGCATATGAGAAGATGTTCCATATCATATGTTATCCAGGAGATGAAAATTAAAACAACAAGAGATACTACAACACTTCTATCAGAATGGTCAAAATCTAGAACACTGACAATACCAAACGCTGACAAGGATGTGGGGCAACAGGGAGCATCATTTACTGCTGGTGAAAATGCAAAAAGGTACAATCACATTTGAAGATAGTTGGGCAGTTTCTTATAAAACTGAACTTATTTTTACCATATGATCTAGCAACCATGTTCCTCAATATTTACCTAGAGAAGTTGAAAACTTATATCCACACAAACACCTGCATGTAGATGTTTACAGTAGTTTTATTATAATTGCCAAAACTTGGAAACAAACAAGATATCCTTCAGTGGGTGAATGGGTAAATAAACTGATACACCAGACAATGGAATATTAGTCAATGCTAAAAAGAAATGAGCTATTAAGCCATGATGAGTCACGGAGGACTTAAATGCATATTACTAAGTGAAAGAAACCAATCTAAAAGGGCTATACACTATATGAATTTACCTATATGACATTCAGAAAAAAACCACAAAACTTTTGGAGACAGTAAAAAGATCAGTGACTATCAGGGGTTGGGAGTGGCAGATAAATAGGTGGAGCATAGAACCTTTGTAAGAGGACAATAAAAATACTCTATATAATACTATCAAGATGGGTACATGTCACCATACATTTGTCTGAATCTATAGAATGTACAATACCAAAAGTAAACGCTAATATAAACTATAGCCTTTGGGTGATTGAGATACGTTAATGTATCGGGTTGGGCAAAAAGTCCATTGTGTTTTTTTTCTGTATGATGGCTCTAGTGGCACTTAGTTGTTTTTAACTTCATTTGAAACAATTTTTTTTTAATATTGTATTGTGACAGCTGTCATATCAGCATGCGTTTTTTTAAAACTTATCAAAAGTGGTAAACTTTTGTGCAGCCATTTTAATATTGAAGATGGAAGAAAATATGTAACATTTTTGGTGTATTATGCCTTATTATTCCAAGAAAGGTAAAAACACAACTGAAACTCAAAAAAAAAAAAGATTTGTGCAGTGTATGAAGGTGTTGTGACTGATTGTACGTATCAAAAGTGGTTTGAGAAGTTTCTTGATACTACTGACATTTTGGCCAAATAATTCTTTGCTGTGTGGCTGTCTTATGCATTGGAAAATGTTTAGCAGCACCCCTGGACTCTACCCACCAGAATCCAACAGCAGAAGGTAGCCAACACACTCAAAATGTCCAAATCAATAAAGTTATTGGTGAAAATGAAAAAACGTGTCTTTTGTTTTATGGAAAAAACTAAACAGACTTTTTGGCCAGCCCTATAGCTTCACCCATTGTAACAGATGTGTCATTTTGGTGGGGGATGTTGATAATGGGGAGGCTATGCATGTGTCAGGGCAGGGGTATTTGGGAAATCTGTGTTCCTTCCTTCTAATTTTGCTGTGAACCTAAAATTTTTCAAAAAAAAAAAAAAGTGGTAGGGGAAGTGTGATTTGGGAAATCATCAGAACCTACCACTTCCCTCTAGCTCAGTGATTTTCAACCTTTTTTATTCCATGACACATAAACTAAGTACTAAAATTCTGTAGCACACCAAAAAATATTGTTTTGTTTATCTGACAAAAAAACAATAGGTATAATACTGATTCACCCACACCAGAAGGCTATTGTTGTGTTGACTGTTGTCATTTTTTTTTTAATTTGACAATCTAAGGGAAAAGAAGTCACTACCCCTGACTAAATATTCAGGTATTGCATGTTTTAAAAACTTGCTGGGCGCACCAGTTGCTGCTCTAGTGAAAAGGTAAGAAAAGATAGGGGAGAAAAATTAATTGACAGAAATTTTGGGAATGTTTCTCAAGCACGGGGAATATTTTAAAATGGCTGATATATTCTAAAAGCAAATAAAAAAAAAAGAGGTGTGTGGGGAAATTTTTTTTACCTAATTAGATTATAAACTAAGATTATCAGGAACTGTGCTTATACTCTCTCATGAACTGATGAGGCAGAACATAAAATTTTCCAACGAAAGAAACTGCTGGACTCTTTTTTGCCTAAAATGCCATTATGAGTGCCCTTGAAGTAATCTATGTCTATGTAAGAGTTACTTGAATGGCTCCTTTAGTTATGCAATATAAGTTGAGGCTATTTCTGCATAAAGACGGGAGAATGAAATGGGTCACACATTCTGTTCACCGATGTATAACTAAATAACAAAACATAAATATTAAAAAACAGTAAAATTTTGTCAGTAACAACCCTGTTAGTAAAGATGCACTACCTCATAAAGTAAACCAGGGAAAGTAATGGCCAACTACACAAGTACAAGTTTCTGCTGAGGCTTCGTGTGGCTCTTCTTGCATCTCCCCGAAGCAGTCCTTGGAAGTTAAAAACAAATCACAAGAATTCTCACAATAATCCCAAATTTAGAAAGAAGTGGATTGAGAATATATCCTTATATATTTTTCCTTTTCCTTTTGCTTAAAAAAGAAATGGAAATGGCTGCTAGAGAATGGCGGATGAAAAGAGATATGAATAACCATAACCCAGGCTGCCCCTCGCTAGTCGGTTTTGAAGCTCCAGGGCTCTGCCCTGACTCTGGGGGAATGACAGTGGTAGTTTCCATGAGAATGGAATTAGCAGCCTGGTTAATCTACTTTTAGATTACATAAATCTACAAAATCCCACCAGAGTACATGCCCTTGACTGCTGGACCATACTACCTCACTTTAGGTTCCCTGGTCGTAGCAATCAACTCAGGGACGAATGCCAGCTGGGTCAATCAGAATTCTTCTCTGGGATTTTTCTGCTGCAGTCGGGAGCTTTTGCGTTTTTAAAAGAAAGGCCCATTGTCTCTGAACATAGATGATGTCTGAGTGTTTTAGGTAAGAATAAAGAAAAGTCAAGTAGAGCTAGGTTTATTTTTGATAGGGAATAGGGGAACACCACGACAACCTCACCTGGGCCCTTGGTCCAGTTCTGTGTAATGCTAGCATGCCCAAATGTGAGCCCAAATCTTCCCCACCTACTTTTACTGTTTTGCTTTCCCTCCTCCTTCTCCTCCTTCTTCTTCTCCTTCTCTTCCTCCTCCTCCTGCGTTTCCTTTTCCTTCTTCTTCTTTGCCTAATTTGGTTTGAGTTTTATTTTTTTCTGTCACTTTGGGTCATAAAATTAATACATGATAATTTACACTCCAACTAGCATGTCAGTTCCAAATTTTTCTGACTCTGGAAAATATAAACACACGAATTAGAAGAAGAGCATCAGACATGGGAGAAAAGCAAGAAAAATACTTTATACATAACTTGACATACTGGGCTCAATTGCTGCCAGTAGGATTTAAAAAATGAAATAAAAGTAGAGACACCAGGAGAAAATTAATTTCACAAAAAAAACCATCTAACAGAGTCTGAACAAATAGAAGAAAGCAGAGTTGAGGAATGGATGAATTTGGTTTCCCCCGCTGATTTTTAATTTTGTATGCAACAGAGGAAAGAAACAGGGAAGCTTTTAAAGAAGGAAATTCAGTAAGCAGCTTTCTAAAACCCCTTATTTCTGTAGCTGAAATTGCTCGAAATTCAAATAGCCACAATACCTTTCTCTGTGTTCTGGGAGAACGCTGTCATAGTCTTTCGGTTCAGAAGCTTTTGATTGTAGTTCCTGCATCAAAAGCCTCCATAGACAGAGCTCCAGATTGTAAACAATGCTTTTATTAAAGCACATTTATCTGAAGCAGTAATGGATTTTCAATAAATAGGGTATTTTGCTTTCTTCATCATTAGAACTAGAGATAGTTTAAAAAACAAACAGAACTTCTTTGGTGCATATGAAAAAGTCACTTTTGTTGTATATACTTCTGAGAAAAATAAATCTGACCCTCATTTGTGATTTTAAAAAAGAAAATTAAAAATGTATAGGATAATATTTTACATGTTTCTAACTTTGTATTATAAATGATGAAGTTTGGTGTTTAACATGGTATCTTTGTTTGCCTAATATTCTTTCTAGAAAGTTTTCATCCTGTAAAAGAGGGGGATAAAAGTTTCAAAGTTTCTCAGAGAAAGTAGGAATGGGGACAGGCTGCTGAATTAAAGGGGAGTAGTAGAGGAGCTTCAAAAAGCATGTTTCGGTGTGGGGTAGGAGGGAAGAAAAAGAGAAAAAGACTATGCTACTCAGAATGTAGAAAGAATTAAAGTCCAAGAGAAGAGCTTTGGATTAAGAATTTAGGAGGTCGTTGGTGACTTGAAGGAATGTATAAAAAGTACACAGGGAGGCATTAGAGGGCAATGTCTTTGCCTTTGTATTTATTCATTATCCTTTTCTCAAGCCAGGTCCTGAAAAGAGGAAAACTATGAAGAAAATTACAAGGTTCTGAAAACTTATCCCACCTTGAGGGATTCAGTTCTCCAGCCAAGCCTCGAATCTGACTTAGATACTGAGAGCTTTTAAATAAATAAAAACAGACATCTTTCTTGTTCTTACCTTCCTTCTTCCTTTCCTTCTATAATTCATTGTTTCTAATTTTTATTTAGTGATTTGAGAGAGAGAGAGAGAGAGAGAAAGAGACAGAAACATTGATTTGTTGTTCCATTTATTTATGCATTCATTTGTTGATTTATGTATGGTCCCTGACCCAGGATTGAACCCACGACCTTGGTGTATTGGCAGGACACTCTAGTCGACTGAACTACCCAGCCAGAGCCTTCCATACTTCTTTTAAAAATCTGTTTGTTTGTTTGTTTGTTTGCTTGTTTGTTTGTTAAGGATTAAGAAGCTTTCTAGAAGGGTCTGACAGAGAGAGGGGTTGGCAAGAGAAAACCTAGGCTACAATAGTTATAAAGAACAATGTTTCCCTAGGCATCAGTCAAAGGACAAGTTCTTTCTAGCACTGACTCTGGACCCCCAGCCTGAAGAGTCTAATTAGTTTGCTTCTCTGACCCTGATTACTACCTTTAACAGAGGCCTTAAAGCTTCTTGTCTCCTAAACTTGCCAAGCCCTGCTTTCTTGATCTAGTCAGCAATCTTGCCCTGCCCAGGCCTCTTGCTGTCTGACCGCACTGCTTTGCTAACCCCATTTGTGTCATACCTTACTGCTTATTCCTCCTTTGGAAAGGCCCATCTAAGAGCTAGCTCCTTACACAAATGCAAAGACATTAAAGAGTCTAGATGGAGTAAAGAGCAGGGAATACAGATTCGAGGGTGGAGGGTTTAAACTTGGAAATAAAGAGAGGGCATAGGGGGAGTAAGAAAGGGTAAACTTGGTAGTCTATCCTTTTTGCAAAGTAGGTCACAAATTCTTTTCAAAGAAGCAGTGTAAATTTTATAGTATGTCAATTATGTTTCCATAAAGTTGTTTTTTAAAAAAGGAGCTATTGTAGGAAATGGGATAAAATTAGAAAAGTATTGACTTTAAAAGTTGCATTTATATTAGCATGGCATGGGTCCCCTTAATGATGGTTATGGGTTCCTTTAATGATGTTTCTATATTGGGTGATTGCAATGGTCTATATGTTCTTCTCTTCCTTTTTCATTGCAATATTAGATTTCTCCAACATTTCCACAGAACTTCTTCAAGTTTCTAGTGGTCATCCCAGGGAAGAAACAAATGGAACATAACCATATGCTTCCAAATCAACAAATGCAAACAAGATGTATATACAAAATATTCTAATGCATAAACAGTATTTATGTAAGACTTTTTGGCTCTTTCTCTCTACTGACTACGTAACCAACAGTGGCTTAAATAATGGAAACATATAATCATGTCATACAACAAAGGTAGTTTCAGGATGGTGCAGCAACAAAATGTGGACTTTCTCCTGATGGGCACACATGGGCACACACACACAAGCCCCCAAATTTTCCTTACCAGAAAACATGCAGGAAGGATAAAGAAGGACAAGTAATTTTCCTCATTTTCTATGTTTTGTTTTTTTTAACCAAGGAGGAAAATCTTCCTAGGATGCTACCAAGCAACTCCCTATTATATTTCAGTGACCAAAAATGGATCATGCTGCAAACTCCTAGCTTCTTGGGAGGCTGGGGAAATGAATAACTGGCTTTAGAAAGCCTTAGAAAAACAAGAGCAAGAAAAGATTATGGAAATTATGTAACTGCTACATAATTCACTGGGAAAAAGATAATAAAACCAAAAAGTACTTACTTGAAGAACTTCTGATATGAGTAGATTTCATTTAAACTAAAGTAAGTCTTAAAAACTGAGGACTAAAATTTGAGAAAAAATACCATACTTGAATAGCAGACAAAACTTCAAAAACCAAAACATAAGCATGTGAAAATATGTTATGAAAATAAATCTGATTAAGATAGCATTGTTTTTGAATTCCACTGAGTTTGGGAGGACTATAGATTTCTTGTAGTACTAGCTGTTCCTGGAATTCTCCTGTATCACCTCCAGAGTAGATGCCTAGCAACCAAGAGCCTGGATGTTTCTATCTCAAACAAGTTAGGTGAGTGTTTCTAACAACCATTCCTAATAATAGTATTTATTTTTCTTTCCATCTGAATTTTGAATTGGGTCACATTTATCATCTCTGTATTTCTCAAAGAGGTTTATAGTAAAATACTACAGATCCTAAATGTGATACTAGAGGATGAAGAAGAAAAGTAATGGTATATGGAAAAATATAACCTAATTCTTGGACCTTGGATCCTTGTAAAAACAACAACAGCAAAAAGCAAAAACCTTAGAAAAGCAAAACAACTGTTTTTTTGTTTGTTTGAATTTATTTTTTTATTTTATTGGGTTAACATTGGTTAATAAAACTATACAGGTTTCAGATATACAGTTCTACAATACATCATCTGTATATTGTATTGTGTGTTCACCACCCCAAGTCAAGTTTCCCTGCATCACTATTTATGCCCCCATTACCCACTTCTACCTCCCCCCACACTCCCTTCCTTCTGGGAATCGTCACACTGACAAAACAACTGTTTTTCATTCAGACTGTGACCAAGTGTGCTCCTAATTACTAACTTCTAAACTTAAAAAATATCTTTTGTATGTTTTTTATTATACAAAGTGATAAAAGGAACCACTCTGTTTTATTTATTTATTTATTTGTTTTTTAAAATCCTCACGAGAGAGCATGCTTATTGATTTTAGAGAGAGGGGAAGGAATGAAGGGAAATGCCGATGTAAGAAACAGTGATCAGTTGCTTCTCTTGCATGTCCTCACTGGGGCTGGGGCTACGACCTAGGTGTGAGCTTGGGCCTGGAATTGAACCCATGACCTTTTAGTTTATGAAATGATGCTCCAACCAATGGAACCAACTGGTCAGGACCCATGCTGATTTATTTTTCACTGTCATTAATAAATGGAAATGTTGTTCATACATTCTAGTTTTAATAACTTTGAATACATTGACCTTTTGGTTTTTGTTTTTAAAGAAGTTAACTAGAACTGATGAAAAAGAGCACTTTATGCACTATGATGAGAGTCTATAGTATAGAAACAGAAGTTATTAGACACAGTCAAAATTTAGACTTCAATTTCTGTGTTCCTTCCACTGTACTGTGGTTGACTCTCTCTAAGGATAAATAGAAAAATTATTACCAAATTTTGCTTATAATTAAGAACATTCTTTCCGAAGATTGTATATAAAAGACAATAAAGAAGAAAGAAGATTAATGATTAAGAGTCTATGGGGACCCACTTAGAACCCCAGAGTTGGTATGAATATTATTTTAAGCCGAAGACATTTGATATTCAACAGATGCAGAAGGAAGCCACCTTGGAGCTTTCCTTATTAAAAGCAGAAACTTTTGGGAAAAGAAATTTCCATAAATTCCCTCTTCTGGCAGCTCTTACTCCCAGAAAGGAAGCCAAGAGTGAAACTACCATAAATCCCCCCTTTCTGGGGAGTTTTATAGCCTTGAAGAAGAAAGACCAGCAGTACCTGCACAGACAAACATTATCACAAAGTTTTTCTCTCTCCTTTGTTTTCCTAAAACCCATTTGTCTCTCACAAAAATTTATTTATTCTTCCCATGGAAAACTTTTCTCCCATCTCCTTTTCCCTTGCTAAATCAGACATATAAACCTCTAACTTTAACTGTTTAATGAGCTACCCACTTCCTTTGTTAGTTCCCTTATACATACAAATAAACCATTTTTCTTCCATTAATCTGTCTTTTGTCAATTTAATATGCAGGCCTCTGATTACTGTAGATAAGAGGGTAGAGGAAAAGTTCCCTCCCCACAAATCTGCCGGTTTTCACAAGTGGCACTATTAGAATTCAGGGAAGTGGGGACAGTTCTTCATTGCATCAGACAATCCCATAAATTCAGGACTTTCAGTGTCCCTGACCCCTGCCAGTAGTGCTCGCAGGCACCACTCTCCGACCCTTCGATAATATGTTCATCAAAAATACCTTACACTTACCCTACATGGGGTTGACAGATACAGAAAGACCAGTTCAACTTACATTTTAGATTATTTCAGAATAATTTTTACAGGTACATTCCAAATATTACTGGGGCTTATACTAATAAATTATTTGTTGTTTGTCTGAAATTCAAATTTAATAGGGTTTCCTATATCTTTAATGAACTTTATTCTTTTAGAGCAATTTTAGATACAAAGTACAGAGATCTCCCATATACCTCCCCCCACCCCCAGCTTCCTCCATTATCAATATCTCCTACTAGAAAGGCACATTTCTTGCAACTGATACATGTACACTGACACATCTTTATCACCTTAAGACCATAGTTTACATTAGGATTCATTCTTGGTGTTGTGCACTTTATGTGTTTGGATAAATATGTAATGACACATATCAACTATTATAGTATCATACAGAGTAGTTTCCTTGCTCTAAAAATCCACTGTGTTCTAGCCTCATGTATTTTTATATGCTAACTCTAGCAACCCTAACCCAAATGCTCCCTAAAGAGGTGATATCACCCACCCCTCATGAGAACTACCTCTTCTCAGAAAGAACATTGGCCAACTTGCTGAACATTCTCGAGTCCCAAATGTTGCAGTCATTTATTCATTCGGCAAATACTGATTTGCAATACCTAAAGTGTTTAGTAAATATCTTATGCTTAACTAGATGTTGCAAAACACAAAACTAAATGAGACACAATCCCTAATCTCCAGGTACTGTTGAGTGCCGGTTCAGTCAAATCACCTAACCCTGTTGGTAAGACAGAGCTGAGTTTATTGTTTACTACAGTAAGAGAGAGCATTATGAAAGGCAGTGTTAACAGTGTCTCAGATAGGGAAAGACAAAGTCTGGATATTTATTGAGATTGTGAGGTTTGATTTAAAGCCAATCTTAACTCTGGGGAAGAAGGGTATTGTTAAGTAGGACTGAGTATGGATCACTATACGATTCCATGAATGTTACAGTTTAAAGATGGTGGACACAACAAGATGAGAATTTTGTGGCAATTTCTAGGATGTAAACTGTTGTTTGATACCTTCTATTGAATAGTTGATACTTCTCCCAGGAAATTCCACTGTTTGACATTTTCCTTCAGATCAAAATAGTTAATTCGTGGTTGCGTTGTCCTCGGAAAGTCAACAGTTATCCTGGGCAATTACGTGAGGAATACCTTTTGTTGTGCTCCAAAGATTAGTCTAGAAAGTTCATTAGTTTCCCAAAAGAATTTATAATTTTATCAAAGTAAATTTCATTAGCTAGGACAGGATTTATAAATCCTTTACTTCTGACAGACTACAGGTTTATAGGCTATTCAAAACTTTGCCAGACCAGAAGCTAAGACACAATTAAGATTCCTGGGTGTCACTGACTTTTCAGGCAGTGTTGTGCCAACTCTTTTGAAATAACAATGTCTTCGAACAGTGTTTGTCAGAAGCAGCTATGTGACTTAACTAAGTCCTTGGTAATGAAACCTTTTCTTTGGGAACCTAAACATGAACAGGCCTTTTGAAAGTTAAAAGGAGCCCTTCAACAGCCTACCACTGTGTGTTTTCTTCCAATAGCAGTGATAGTTGCTAAACCAGTGGAGGCATCTGCAACATGTTTTGGGAGCTCCCTTTTAATCTGATGTTTCTACCTGGCCAGTTTAGCTCAGTTGGTTGGAGCATTGTGCCATAACTGAAAGGTTGCAGCTTCAATGTTCCCAGTCAGGGTACATACCTAGGTCATGGGTTTGATCCCTGATCTGCGTGCATATGATCCCCAGTCTGGACGTGTATAGGAGGCAACTGGTGGATGTTTCTCTCCGACATCGATGTTTCTGTCTCTCTCTCTCCCTAAAAGCAATGAAAAAAAAAAAGTGTCCTTGGGTGAGGATAAAAAAAATTGATGTTCCTTCATGCTGTACAATCTTTGATTCTCACTGAACACACACCACATTTCACCAGAAATAAGCTTAACCCTTATGAAATCCTATTATCTTCTCTGTTACATATTTCTGATCATTATTATCATGCTTTAAATCCTGCTAGTATCCCTCAATTACCTCAAGAAGAGGAAACTTGTAATTGTCTAAGCTCTGTTTGTGAATCTGTGTTCTGGATAAATTTATTAAAAATTCCTTTAGAAAATGAAGATAACATTTTTTTTTTAATAAGAGGAAGTTTATTTAGAAAATCATAGAGGTAGAAGAGGTGATCAGTAGAAGAAATCAGCTCAGGAAACAAGTTGCAGGGGCAAAAGAAAGGCCGTTGGAGTTTAGAAGAGAGAAAGGTAAAGGCGAGTTGGGGGTGGGAAGGGGAATGGGTGGGGGGAAAGGTGTGGGTGTGCTCCCAGCAGGGAGAGCTCCTTTAACCTTACTTTTGATGAGTCACATTATAAAACCAAAACAGAAAAATGCCAGGTAAAATAACCGTTAAAAAAACAACAACAACTCACTTCACCCCTAGAATATAACCCTTTGCCAGAAGGAAAAATCTGCTCAGACAGCAGAATTCACTGTGTTCATTAGAGCTCATTACTAGATAAAAGCATTAACGTTTACAGGGATGGTAGCTGTGCTTTTAGAATAGTCCACGAAGTAGAAATGCTCTGGAGAAAAAAAGGGCTATTGACCTCAGGAGGAGTCCAATTAAGAATGGTCAGCAAATTTTAAAATTTGAATGTTCTGTTTTCTAAGGTGGTAGCTATTATAAAGAAGAAGCTCATACAAAAGACTAAAGGAAATGCTCTGGCACTCATCTAAGATCCTAGCCTTCACAATACCTCCAAAAATATATCTTTGAAGAGGTTCTAAGAGTCTATTATAGAATTCCAGCATTCAACAGAGGTTACAGTCTAGCTAGGTGAGAGAAGCTTGTCAGTTAGTAAATGACAAGGCGAGGTCTAAGTACTGTGACAGGATTAGCCTATGGGGCAATATGTTAGAGAGGCACAACATGTGGGAAATTATCAGTTTCAACAGGGATGGAGGGTAGTGATGGAAATGGAATGGTCTCTTAGAAAAAGACATCCCTTAGGAAGTCTTCAGAAGGTGAGGGTGAGAAGGGAAAAGGGAGTGCTTCCCAGGCAAAGTGAGCAGCCCAAGCAAAGGTTATGAAAGAGCTTGACCAGTCCAGGGAATTGCAAAGATTTGGGGTCATTTGAGCAGTTGGGTGAGAAATAAGAGATGATACATGTATTGTGGATATATGTGTACCTTGTTCACTGCCTCAGAAGAAGCAAGTTAGAGGAAAGAAGGTAATTTGGTAAGCCATAATCCTTGTTTAATTGAATGTTTTACCTGAAAAGCTTCTAGTTTTACTATTGTAAATGTCTTGATTCTGATCAATAGTCTTACAACTTTTCTTTTTACTGCCCTAAGACTTAGCTTTAAGAAAAGAATTATGCCACATGTTCAATTGTACTGATGTATTTTCTCCCACCATAATCCAGTTGCTACAAATTTTTGAAATCTCATTTTAGATAAGCATAAATTCCTGCAGTGGTGTCTACTTTTAACCAAATGTTATTTAACTGGTAAAGCAGTCATGTTCAGATATTCAAATACACAAAGCAATGTATAGACATGGACAATATATTTTTAAATCCTCCCCGGAGGACATGTTTCCATTGATTTTGAGAGAGAAAGGAGGGTAGAGAGACAGACAGACAGACAGATAGACAGAGAAACATTGATGCGAGAGAGAAATATCAATCAGTTGCCTCCTAAAGGTGACCCAATCAGCAATGGGACCAGAAACCTAGGCGACCTTTCGGTGTATGGAACCAACCGACCGAGTCATGCACCAAGGACAGGGCATGGACAATATTCTTATACCTGAATAACAAATATACATTTGTATATGTGTCTGTGTATATGCATATATCTGTATATGTGTACCCACAAGTATCATTTCTATTTTTGTAGTATCTATTTATAACCTAAACCCAACATTCCATGCTTTCACCTAATGGTTTCCCAATTATTATCGTTAAGCAGCATTGTTGTTAGTAAACTTTGTACATGGAGAGAAGCATTACAGCAAACTAGCTGAAGCACAATTCATTGTCCTTACCCAGTAGGGTTTTATTTAGAACACAAGCAATGTAGACCTTAATGACAGACACAGAAACATGTTCTATCTTTGTTTCCTTTCCTTTTCTTTTTTGTGACCTCAGGTTTAGAGAGTTAAGCAAATAATCACACTCCCTTGATTGTCATTGTTTGTGTAACCATTTCTGACAATTCCTCGCTTTGAAACATTTTAGGTAAGTTGAATATTTTACAAATATATTCCCATCCCCTAGAGTTTAGATGGAAACAAAGTTCTCCAAGTCAGAGAGATCAAGGTTTGGATTCTAATTTTTTGCCACTTAAGGAGCATGCCATCTGGGTAAATGATTTAACCTCTCTGAGACTTTTTGTTTTCTCATCTGTACAATGGGAGTAATAAAAACACCTCATATGGTTGTAGAGAGAATTGGATTTGGCACCTAGAGTTCTTAGCACAGTGCCTGGCACACGGTAAGTGCTCAGTACATTTTTGCTGCTATCGTTAGACCATCAGTGGTATAAGAACTTTGAATTTGGACAAAGGGCCATCCAGACTTGGAATACCCCCTACCAACATGCCACATAACTTTAAGTAAGTCAAAGCTTTTGGCAAAGCTTTAAGTAAGATTTGCCAAACTCTTACTCTGTTTCTGTAACTAAGGAATGGGAATGACATTGCAATTGTTCATAGATGAGGTTGTGCAGCACTAAATAAACATTAATCTGTGTCACTCCTTAAAATCTGTACCTATATTTATAATCCTAAAGATCAGTATAATTAATATTTTGTATTAATAATGTGCTTTCTACTCAGGCATTAATGAGACATTTCAAAGATGAACAAGAATAGAGCATTGAACCTACCCAAGGTTACAGGTTCAGTAAGACGGGAGGAACAGATATTCTATAACTGACGGGCAATTAAGGAAGCAATTTATCTTCTCTGAAGAATTTTATGTTTATTCCTAAACAGCAAAGAGTAAGCCCTTTGTGAACCTTAACAACTAACTGCTCCATTAGAAAGTGGGTGGTGCTAATGACCAGGTCTTCAGTAGAAACTGATACTTTGGGTCTCCAGGCCACTTGAGCACGTGTGGCCATTCTGCTCCTCTTTGATGCCTCTCACATAAAATTTAGCTCCCCCCAAAGGGTTAGCAGCAAAGGAGGAAATTCTGTGCTGTAAAAGTGAAGGAACTCCTGGGTCCTCTAAGGCACCCCACTTTGACCCTCACTTTTCGAGGCACAGGATTCATCATTGTTTTTGGCTCATTCGCCTCTTTTAGTTGAAGGGCTGCACAGAGCAGTGACCTAGAGCCTTGGAGCCAGACTGCCTGTTTTTGAATCCTGGCTCTGGTGCTCTCTAGCAGTGGAAACTGAACCCCTCAGGGCTTTAGTAAGGATGACAAAAATAGCACCCACTTCATGAATTAGACCAGTACCTGGGCCATACTAAAGGCTAAATTAATATTAACTATTAGTTCTACGGCCAAAACTATATACGTAATTGGAATGAGGTTCACCTGAAAGGTAAACTTGGAAGATGAAGATGGCTTAAATTGAAGTAGTTTATATGAGCCATCACCATCAAGATGCCAAAGTGAATCATGTCATAGTCACATAAATAACACCAGTTCTCATCTCCACAGCACAGAGGATAAGTGCATGGGCTTTCACGTCTGTCATGACACTTGCTGTACGTCCTCGCCTTGGTTTCCCCTTCTGTAAAATGGTTAAAAATAGTACTTTCTTCAGAGTTGTTATGAGGTTTAGATGAGATAATGCAAGTAAAGTGACTAGCGTAGTTTCTGACAAGTAGAACATTACATTCTCTATAATAAATGTTACTGATTATCATTGCTATTTTAAATAAAAGAACAAGACAAACAAGCCCCATCTGATATTTCTAGTTTTACCTATTATTATCACAATTTAAATGTGGTCAGAACTGGGCCTTCTATTGTAGATTTAGATATCCATAAATAATTCTAGAACAATCCTATGTTGGGGCCATAGTAGTCACTTAATATAAATACTGTTAGATGAATGTCTCTGAGTAAATCAAATGTGTTCCTTTCCTCTGTGAACTTCACATCTCAGCCTCTAAGGTTTTTGGCTTTGTTTTACCTTTCTATTTCAGGTCATTTTAGCCCAGGGCGGTTGTTTATGTTGTCACAAGTTCTTGGTGTATCTAATCTAGTCTTCATCTGAATTTGTTAGAAGTAGATAAAAGGAGTCATGACCAGTTGGTATTAGTTAAAAAAATATGAAGCGTTTGGGGAAACATTTTTTAGAGTCGTAGGAAAATGATAGGACATTATTTCTTTGGATTTAAATGCCTTCCATGTATTGGAGTCTGGATTACCTTCTCTATGGGCTAACTGTGGCAAAATTTTACTTGGCATTTTCCCTCATCCAATGTACTCTGCTTAAAGCTTATTATTGTCTTAATAGATTAAGATTAATTTTAATATTAGCCCAAACAAAATGTAATAAGGAAGGTAAACCTCTAGCTCCACTCTTGCTCCAATGAATGCCAAAGCAAACTAGTAATTTTATATTATGAGTTGCTTTCCAATACTCAAAGCGCTGCCTTGGATCATTTAAATAAATAAACATTTTTTTAAAATTGTAATACCATAATAAATTAACAAAAGATTTTAGCAGGAAAAAATTGCCATTAATTCCCAAAGGCAGGCAGAATGTTATTCACCCGTTCATATACTAACAACAGGTTGTTTATCAAATTCCCTTTCCCTTACCACAGTTCTTAGTCCAAACTTTCATTCATCATGGATCAAGAATGTTGCTGTGGCACTAGAATGTGACCAAGTCAGAATGCACCAGATTCTGCACCTCTGTGTGTGTCTGTAGCTCTCTGTTTATGGCACTTACCGTTTATTAGCTGTATGTGGTTTGTTTGGTTGTTTTTCTACCTGTCCATGAGATAGTTCTCGGAACTCCTATTGCCTAGGATAATATCCTGCTGGAAGGGAGGAAGGGATATTAGAATGGAGCTAAAGTCAGAGAAGTGAACCTAGGGCTATTGCTATTACGCTCTCTCACACTCTGTTCGCCACTCTGCTGGCTGCTCTTTTAGGTCTCTGTCCAATTTCTTGATGATCCTAGCATTAAAGGGAAGTAATTCCAAGAATTCTTCTTTGTTGACATGAATAGATTTAGTAACTTTAATCCCCATCAGTAGTAATAATATAGCTAAATGGAAATTTTTTTTTTTTTTTACTGTTAGATTTGAAATAGGCTACACTGAATAATTCACAGGTATATTGTCTTTTTTAGAAGTTCAGTTTTTATGTTTCCATCAGCCTTGGCATCAGTAAAAGCTTCTGAGATGTAAACAGTAAAAGAACCTTAACATTGCTTCCCTCTGTACTGTATTTTATCCTTTTATCTATAGGAGCCAAAAGTATTAATTTTGGAACCATATAATTTTTTGCCCTAAAAGAGTATATTAAATAATGTATGATGACATTACAATTGTTGAAATGAAATACAATTGTCGAAATGGCTTTTGGAAGTACTGTTCTTTGACTCCAAAAGGCAGGTGATTGAATGCATTCTTTCTGATTCCAAGATAGCATAGCTCACTAACCTGAGGGATAGAATAGCATTTGCCATGTATTTTACTGTTCTGAAAATAGTTTTCTTAATAGATTATGTGGTTGTCAGTCTTCTGAGTATTTTAAGGAAAACATTAATTTTAAATTTTTAAAAATTGTAATTCTTTCTTTGAGTAGATAGTAGTCACATGGCTCAAAATTTTAAAGGTAGAAAAGGGTATATAATGAGCTCTCCCTGCCTTTGTCTCCCAGCCACCCAGGCCCTGGAGGCAACCACTGTGTTTTGGTTACTCTCCTGACATATTTTCATATTGATTTTTGACACATCTGGCTCAGTTCCTAAACATAAAATTCAGTTATTTTCCTAAAGAAGTCTTTTTTCCCCCTGCTTTGCCATTAGCTATAAATTGGTTCACAAAAATGGAAAAATGCAGTACAATTAAACTCCAAGTTGAATGAACTTGATAGAATGTCAACATTGTTGGGATTAATTTGCATAATGTTTTAAAGAAAACAAATTACTACAGGTCCAGATGGCAACCTTTAACAAAAATAATAAACCAGTGCCTTTTGTAGGGTTTGTCTGTCAGTGAAGAGGAAGACTTTTCTACCTGGGAATTCTTTGTTGTTGTTAATCTTGTCATATGAGAAATGTCAAGTTAGGCTTCAGCTCCAATCCCATCGTGTCCTGTCTTTGCTCTTTACCTCTTTCTGCATGTTTTTAGCAATAACCTTGTCCTTAGCCCAACTCTTCTCTCCTGCCAACACTTGAATTTTAAACGTTATTAGAGCTGCCCAGTGGGTCTATCCATGTTTGCCTCACTTCCCTGTCCTTCCCTGGTCTGCAGCCCACCATATAAGGACAGTTACAACATAAAGAATTAATTCTAAAGTAGTCATGGCTGGATATACCCAAGTTTGGAAATAGCATTTCTCTGTGGAGGTTTCCACTCCATGCAAGTTATTGAACTAGATTACCTGCCTTACTGTTTTAATGGGTCATTTGCTTGGGTATGGGGTTGGTTCATTAAACAGAAACTTAAGTTAAACAGGTATCTAGTGAAATTAGAATTTTCTTGGTGATGCAGGACTGTGTTACACTCCTCTAGAGAAAATTATTAATGAGGTGATCATGGTCACACCACTAAGGAGTCCTCTATTTAGGGCCCTGTGAAGAATGTTATAATGAAGATATTCTCCTCACAGTACTTGCTATGGGTTCACATGACACATGATATGACTTTCTAATGAGGGCCTTTGGGTATTTCTTAGCGTTACCCCTACTTCACTGGGATTCTACAAGCTCTTACCTTATGCTAAACTGCATTAAACACTTAGGGCAAGGTCCCAGGGTTTTATTAGTATGTTAGTTTATTTTAATAGTTTCATCAATTTAGGCTAATAAAACATGTACTAACTCATAAAAATAGTGTTTTTATTTTTTCATTATTAAGTACTGTAACCAGGAAACCAGGAATTTGATTAGAATCTGCTGTTTGCTTGACACAACAATTCTCATTGCCCTCAGGCCTCCACCAACAAGGTTAGAGATTCCTGTGACAATGTCAAGCAGTTAGAGTGTTATTGGATCATCTGTGTTAATATATTTTTCCCAGTGTGCTTCAAGTATTTTTTACTTATTATTCATTTTTAAAAACCATATTGCTTTAAATGGGTTACCTGAAATACGGTCACTTACTAACACAGGTTTGCACATTGTGGGTTGAAATAAGCTTACCTGGGCCCACCTATCTTTGGGTGTAAGTAAGAACTAATTTTAATACAAACTCAGAATTATATACAAAATATTGGTGTTTTATTTTTGGTATCTATTTTCATAAGAGATTTTATCACTATAGGAAAGGACAGTGAAAACTCTGCAGTCAGAAATTCTTAGTTCATGGCATTGAAAAATTTCATAATTACGTTTTCTGCTGCAGTGCTATTTGTCACATTACTTATAAGGTGCTTATGTTAGAAGCTGGGATGAGACAGTAATGACCGAACTAATAGAGAGCTATTGACTTGTCTAATATAATTCCGATAGAGGCACAGTAACAGAAAGAAAGGGCCTTGGAATAGGATTTAGGCTCTAAGAGGCTTAGGCTGCTGTTTGCCCCTAAGATTAGCATACATGCAACAGATATTAATATATAATTTTTTAAAGATGAGAAAAAAACCTTTGTATTCAGTATAACAGTGTATTTGGGCATTTGATGCCCCCCAAATTTCATCTCAGATAATCTAATGTTGAAAACAAGTAAGAAAATGGCTCTTTTATTTCCTTATTATGATTTCAAATGGTTTTTGTTTAAATAATTCTTGTGAAAATTACTTCAGGACTGACAGCTAATGATTCAGTGGAACTGTTCCACCCTTGAGTCATGGAGAACCTGGTATAACGTCATTGGACTCATCTGCTCCTCTGATTTAGGAAATGTCACTATGAGTGCGCCATAAGGTGCTTGTGGAATGTCTGGGTGTTCATGTAAGTGTGCTAGAAAATTACCCAGTTAGAAAGTCTTATTTTAAAATACAGTTTTATAAAACTTCAAGCAAATGTTTTAGTTTCATTAGAAGATCAATTATGGATAATCTACTTATGTGTTGGTGGGGGAAACCTGCCTCCCTTGCAAATGAAATATCTCATGAAAAAATTTCATAGCTTCTGTATGCTTCTGGCCATTAGGTTAAATAAAATAAACTGAAAGAAACAAACATTCAGTACTGGATTTAATTTAAAATTTTTTCCTAATTAAGTTTAAAAATCCACACAATATCCAGATCCTACCATAAATTAAATTAATTAAATCAGTTGCTTATTCTGCTTTGGTTAAGTAGAATTAAACCTGTCTGCAGAATAATATTTTTAAGATTAACATGTGTCAGTCTCCTGAAATTACTTCTGTTAAGCAGAAAGCATGATGTGTTATATAAATAATATGCTTTTATTAGAATAACTGACAGCTTTTTAAATAGTAGACTTTATTTTTTAGAACAGTTTTTGATTTACAGAAGAATTGAGACAATAGTTCAGAGTTCTCATTACCCCACATCTAGTTTCCCCTATTTTTAATATCTTACATTGTTCTAGCACATTTGTTAACATTAATTAACCAATATGGATACAGTATTGTTATTAATTTTGATACATTATTATTAACTAAAGCCCATGGTTTACTCAACTTCTTAGTTTTACCTAATGTGTCCCAGGATTCCATTAAAATACAACATTATCTTTAGTCATTATATGTCCTTATACTCCTCCTGGTTGTAACACTTCCTGGGACATTTCCTTATTTTTGATGACTTTGACAGTTTTGATGAGTCCTCCTACTGAAGTCATTTGTAAGATGTTCCTCTTTTGGGCTTTGTATGATTTTTTTTTCATGGTTAGATTGGGTTTGTGGGTTTTTGGCATAAGACCACAGAGCTACAGTGCCATTTTCATCACATCATATTAAGGCTACTTACATCTACTTGATATATTATTGTTAACGTTGACCTTGATCTTCTGGCTGATGTAGTACTTGTCAGATTTCTCTACTGTGAAATTATTTCCCCCCTTTCCAAAACCGTACCCATTGTAAGCAAGTCACTATGCACAGGCCACACTAAAGAGTTTCCATAACTCCTGAAGTTGGGACTTATGCTTACCTCTTTGAGGGTGGAGTATTTATATAAATCATTTGTTAATTCTTTTGCATGGGAGATTTGTCTCTTCTCCTTCACTTATTTATTTACTCAATCATTTGTTTACGTCAGTATGGACTCATGGATTTTTCACTTTATATGTTGGTTTATAATCTTATACCACTTTACTATGTGGCTTAAATTGTTCTAGCTTTGGCCATTGGGAATCCTTTCAGTTGACTCCTATGTTACTTTGATATACCACACCATTTTTTTGTTTGTTTGTTTTGGCATTTCCTTTCTATAAGATGTTATGGGCTCATCTGGGCATAGCTGACAACTTATTAAAAATTATAATTTCTTGCTAACTAGAAGAATTGACAATTATAATAAACTTATTTATCTCTCAACCAAACTGTTAGAGAATCCAAATAACTATTTTTTCTGCATTTACTATTATAAGAGATAATTACGAGACTAGTAAGAATTCTATTTTGTTTTTATAGTTTTTATAGCTATAATATATTACAATTAGAATTTATGATGATGATTAACATAGGGTAAGTACCTCAAGATTTTTCTGAATTGAATAAAGGTTTAAATATACTAAGTATAATTTTAATACTGTACATATCCTACTTTTTAAAAAAATTAGTAATTCAAGTATCATATATAAAACACTCAAATGTTCAGCCATCACAGATAATTGGAATTTTACCTGAGGACACTGAATAATTTATAAGAATGTGGGTAAATTTGAACATTTGTTAGGATATAAGGCATGATCATAACTTAGGACCAGAAAACATTAGGCTTCTCACGAATGGCAAGATTGATACTGAATGTATTGATATAAACAAAAATATGTAACAAAGTACCTGATACATTTGTTTAAACTTTAATATTTAGGCTAAAGAGGGCTAGGGATGAAAACAAATCCTTGTGGCACATGCTAGCTTAGGTGTGTTTCATTTTCTCAAGGATGCCTAACATGACTTAGAAGGCTGAATGTAGACTGGAAAGTTCCCTTTGATGTTCTGATGCAGATGATTAGAAGAGACTGCTGGGTCCCAGGGTGACTCTGGATGAAGCCGAGAGCAATTCTGCTGCTGTCTCCTGGTAGCAAGACAATGTAAGGACTCACTGCTTAAGCTTTAATGACTGGTTAAAAAAAAAAAAGCAACCCCCCCCCCAGGCTTTTAACAACTCTGTAATTATCACTCAAGTCTATTTACATGTATAGCTGGAGTCTCACCCACTGCTCACTCAGCCTTCTTCCGGGCTGCTCCCTGCAGATGGTCTGCAGAAGCTACTGGGTTGCAGTGACTAATGGACAGAATGGTTCTCTTCCTGAGAATGGCAAGGATTTTCTTTTTTCCCTCCAAATATTTCCTATTGATGGGATAAATAGCAACCCTATATTATAACCAGTTTTCACTTTCATAAATAAAGATAGTCTTTTAGATCAAAAGGTGGCTATATATTGAAACACAGGAGGCATGAAATTAGTTGACTTCTCTATTATTATTATTATTTACTGTTTTACATAATATTCTCCTACCCACATGTTCTTTGGCAGTTATGAAATATTACAGTCATTATGCAATTTAAACTTCACAATAAGCCAATAAGGGAAGCAGAAAGGGTGCCTTCTATCATTTTATAGATTAAGAGGCAGAGAGGATCAGATCGATAATAATTTTCAAAGAGGAAAGTGTCATAATTGGATTTTGAAACTCTGTTTTTTGCTCTAAATTCAGTGCTCTTTCTATAAACTAAACCAGTGGTTTCCACAGTAAGGTGATTTCAGGTGGTAAACAGATTTGTATTTTATTAATAGTTAAATATATAAAAATATAATTAGCCCATTAAGCTTATAATATCATAGATATATTATTTTAGGGTGAAACTAAACTAGGTGTTGAATATAAAAGTGAATCAATATAAATAAAAATACCAATTGAATGCTGAAATGAGTGGTATGTGAATATGGAAGAAATGATGAGTGTGAATGACTAAACTGTACTCTGCCTAAACCCTAAAAGTAACTAGGTCATTCCTAAAGGTAATCAAGCAAGACACTGAAAAACAAAACAAAACCAAAAATTAAGAGAAAGGTAATACATTAAAAAGTAGGTTAAATTTGATAATGACTTGAAAAATATGGTAGTGTGTATTTGCCTGACCATATAAATTGGGTGTGTTATATAATAATTGTAAAACTTTTTATGAAGTGCCAAGGATTTTA